>JAJOOR010085759.1:0-48208 GCA_036250505.1 Solanum acaule | reverse complement strand
AGCTAAGTTGTTTATACTGTTTTACAAGCTTTATATATTGCATGCGTCTCATTGCTATATATATATTGAGTTCAGTTAGTCATGAGTCGTACAGAGCCGAGGTAAGTGTTCTCTTGTTATTCCTTTCAAGCTTAAGTTGTGTTTGGCTTTCCCGCTTGCATACTCGTACATTCCATGTACTGATGCCCTTTGGCCTGCATCGTTTGATGATGCAGATTCAGGTACCCCGGATCAGCATCCTGCTCGTCGTTGATTCAGCTGAGCACACCAGAGTCCGTGGTGAGCCTCCTTGCTTTCCGGAGGACTCGATTATTTGTGTTCTTAGTTTTGTCTTTTTAGGATGTTGCGGGGTCTGTCCCAACATCCATCTCAGTATGTTAGAGGCTTCATAGACAAACAGACAGTCAGTCAGCTGGTTTCGAGTCTCTTATCTATATATTTATATGTAAATATTCTATTTTTTTGAGATTCGGGTTGCCTTATGGCTATATTTTATAAGTTAAGTTGTTTTGCAATATTGCATTACTTTGAGTTATTCTGTGAGTAGGTTTCCGCCGAGTTAAGAAAGCCAGGTCAAGGGTTCTCTTGGGGCCAGCAATGGTCTCCGAGTGCCGGTCCCGCCCAGGGTGTAGGCTCGGGGCGTGACAATGATTCCTTTGGCGCTGCTTGAAACCTACCACACATCCCTACACTCAAGACTATATCAGGCCTGCTTGCAGTAAGGTACAGAAGTGACCGAATAATTCCCCTGTACATGGTCTGATTAACCTCAACTCCATCTTCATCCAGATCAAGGTTCACACTCGTGCTCATAGGAGTATCAAAGACTTTTGCCTCAAGCAGATTGAACTTTTTGAGCAATTCTTTTATAAACTTCTCTTGACATATAGAAGTGCCCTGAGAAGATTGTTTGATCTGCAGTCCTAGGAAGAAAGTAAGCTCCATCATCATGCTCGTTTCAAATTCACTACTCACCAAATTAGCAAACTCTTTGCACAGTGAATCTGCAGTGGCTGCAAAGATGATGTCATCTACAAATACCTGCATAATTAACAACTTCTTACCTCTGGATTTTAGGAACAAAGTATTATCAATTTTACCTCTTTTGAACCCATTTGCAAGGAGAAATTTCGACATGCGCTCATACCAAAATCTAGGAGCTTGCTTTAGACTATACAGAGCTTTATCCAACTTCAGCACATGATTTGGGAGATCAGCATCTTTAAAACCTGGAGGTTGTTTAACATACACCTCTTTTTTCAGATTCTCATTCAAGAAAGCACTCTTGACATCCATCTGAAATAGTTTAAACTTCATGTGGGCAGCAAAGGCTATCAAGATTCGAATGGCTTCCATTCTGGCTACAGGAGCAAAGGTCTCATCATAGTCAATCCCTTCCTCCTGATTATATCCTTGCACCACTAGTCTTGACTTGTTTCTGATAATGATCCCATGCTCATCAATTTTGTTTCTAAAGACCCACATAGTCCCAATAATGGTTTTGTTGAGAGGTCTGGGGACCAGGTGCCATACTTTGCTTCTTTCAAACTGATGAAGTTCTTCCTGCATTGACGTCACCCAATCTACATCATGTAACGCCTCTTTGATATTCTTAGGCTCAATGGTTGATATGAAGGCTGAATATGCAACTAGATTTCTTGTTTTGGATCTAGTTTGTATTCTGGAGTCAAGTGGAGATATGAGATTGTCCAGTGAATGTGAAGATTGATGTTTCCATCCGGACTTTCTAGTTATCTCTTCTTCAATATCAGCAAAGGATTCAGCTTCTTCACATTCTAGATTTTGAGATAATACCTCCTGAGTTGAAACAGAGGGACCAGGTTCTTCTATGACTTCTACCCCGCCTTCATTTGCAACCTGGTTGCTTCCAGGATTTTGGATTGCCTTGTCCAGTTTTTCCTTAATTAGCTCCTCCAATTCAGTGTCTTCTTTGTGTTCATCATTTCTCTTATCATCAGACTCATCAAATATCACATTCATGCTCTCTTCAACACATAGAGTTCTTTTGTTGAAAACACTGTATGCCTTACTGGTAGAAGAATACCCGACAAACATCCCTTCATCACTCCTAGCATCGAACTTGCCAAGGTCATCCTTTCCATTATTCAGTACAAAGCATTTGCAACCAAATGGTTTTAGATGAGCAATTGAAGTTTTCCTAGCATTCAACAACTCATAAGGTATTTTCTTGATTATGGACCTGATAGGACACTTATTTGTAACATAGTAGGTTGTGTTGACTGCTTCTGCCCAAAAATTCATTGCTAACCCTGAGTCAATCAACATGGTTCTAGCAATATCCACTAATGTTATGTTCTTCCTTACAACGACTCCATTTTGCTGGGGAGTTCTTGGTGTGGAGAAGTTGTGATAGATTCCATTTTCAGCACAAAAGCCTTAAATTTGAGAGTTTTCAAACTCTGTGCTATGGTCAGATTTGATGCTAGCTATTTTGCAATTTACCTTTAGTTGAATTGCTTTGGCAAAGGTGATCAGAAGTCCGGCGATTTCGTCCTTAGTCTGCAGAAACATGTTCCAGGTGAACCTGGAGAAATCATCAACAATTACCAGAATATACTTCTTACCTCCTCTGCTTTGAACTCTGACAGGTCCACGTAGATCCATGTGGAGAAGTTCTAAGGGTCTGGTGGTACTCACACATTTCTTGATTTTGAAAGAATCTCTTGTTTGTTTCCCTTTTACACAGGCATCACAAACTTTATCATCAGAAAACTTCATATTTGGCAATCCACAGACCAGGTCCCTGCAGCAAGCTTGTTCAGCTAGGATGTACTCACATGACCAAGTCACCTATGCCATAGATCTGCATTGTCAGCTTGGTCACTTAGGCACAAAAGACTGTCTCCTTCAACCGAGTAAAGATCTGCAACATACATATTTTTGACTCTTTTGGCAAACATAATAACCTTGTTAGTTAAACAGTTATTAACCAAACACCTATCAGACATGAACTTAACTTCATTTCCCTTGTCGCATATTTGGGATACGCTCAAGAGATTGTATTTCAAACCATTCACATAATGTACATTGTCTATGGAATGATCAATTGTTCTTCCTAACTTGCCAATTCCGAGAATGAAACCCTTCTTCCCACCACCAAATGACACACCACCGCCCTGGTGTGCTTCCAAAGAGAGGAAGTTTAGAGTGTCTCAAGTCATGTGCCTTGAGCATCAACTATCCATGTACCAACACTGACTGTTTCCTCTCTTCTGCACAAGAATCACTTATTAGACTTAGGAACCCACTTCAGATGGAGTTCCCAAAAACTATCGAAAGGCTTAATGAGAAACCTTCCTGTCCATGGGGGCAAAGTGTTCTTGCTGAAATGGTAACTGGGACCATGTACTTTTTTCTTTTTTACAATAACTTTCTTCGATTTAAGAAACTTCTCCTGTCTTTCTTTTACTCCTCTCAGAATCTCACATTTTTCATTTAGATGACCATTTCTTCCACAATGGGTACACAAAAGATTGTCAAAGACAGACACATATTTACTGTGAGGATTGTAGGGAGGCTCTATCTGTCTACAACCTAAACCCTTTTGTTGTTAAACTTCTGATTTGCTAAGTTGGTGAGTATCTTAGACGAATTAGTCCATTTGAGGGAGTGGTTTAACTCTCTTTGATCTTACATAGATCCTTCACTAGTTAAGAATTCCTTTCAAGGGAGGCAACTAGCTTAGACTCAGAGGTCTTCAGTTTCTCTTCTAGCTCAACCTCAAAGTTACCTAGTTTTCGCTTCCCACCCTCAGAGGTACCAAGTTCCTCATTGAATTGTGAACTACCAGTCTCTAGGATACCTATCCTAACACTCATTTCAGACATTTGAGAGCTAAGAGAGGAGTTTTCATCCTCGTACAGACTCATTTTTTCACTTATCATCAAATTTTCAGAAGTTAATTCATCAATTGAGTCAATTAATACAGCAGCAAGTTTTCTCAATCTGTTAATGGAAAGAGTGTCTAAGTCATTTTTGAGATCAAGAAGGGTTACCTCATCCAGATCCTCTTCATCGTCAGACTTTGCCATTAGTGAGAAAATGGAATTGAACACAGTTTCATCATCTTCGACATCCATCATCGAGGCATCTTCAAGGCTGTCTTTCTTTTCCTCAGATTCGTTGGATGCATTTCCCCAGACAGCTAAGGCTTTCTTCACTAGTTGATCAGTATGAGCCTTTCTCTTGGAATAGTCTAGGACCTGATCCCTACTTCGATGTATAAAATCTTTAGTTTCCTTCTTCTAACTTGGACATTCCCTCATAAAATGATTTGGTTTGCCACATTTATGACAAAGATCATTTGCATTTGCTGCTCTACTGTTCGACCCCTTCTTTTGAAGGCCTCTGTGCTTCTTGATGATCTTCTAGAACCTTCTAGTGGCATATTCCATTTCATCCTCCTCCTCAGTCCCATCGTTTGAAGATGCTTTTTCAAGGCCACTGATTTTTCCTTCTTTCCCTCCTTCATGGTTGACCCCTGTTGTTTGTTCAGCTCGTAGGTTTGGAGATTTCCAATCAGTTCATCCATGGTGAGTACCTTCAGATCTTTTGCTTAAGTTATAACATTCACTTTACTCTCCCATGACTTGGGAAGCACTTTGAGAATCTTTCGAACTAGTTTACTTGGTGTAATAGGCTCACCAAGGCATCTTAGTTCGTTGGTTCTGGAAGTGAATCTTGAGTTCATCTCATGATTGGTTTCACCTTCCTTCATACATAAGTTCTCATATTGAGTCGTAAGCATATCCACTTTGGACTCCTTCACTTGTGTCGTTCCCTTGTGGGCTGTTTTGAGACAGTCCCATATTTCTTTGGCTGTCTCACAAGCAGAGATTCTATTGTACTCATTAGAGTCGATTCCACATACTAGAATCTTATTCGCCGTATAGTTCTTTTCTATCTTCTTCCTATCTGCTTCATTGTATTCCTTTCTGGTTTCGGGAACCATCTTAGTAAGCTCTCAATCTATTACCTCTCTCGTGGGAATGTAAGGCCATGAAGAATTACATCCCACAACTCAGTGTCTTTAGCATTGATGTAGTAATGCATGAGATTCTTCCACCAGCCATAGAACTGTCTATTAAAACAAAGTGGTCGGGTGGTTGACTAACCTTCTTCCATGTTGGGTGGAGCAGTCATTCCTTCAGGATCTTTTCTTTTCTTGGTGTTACCCAAATAGAAGAGTCAAGCTTTGATACCACTTGTTGGAATGTATGCGTCCACTTAGTTACGATAGGACCATGTCCTTAGCACGATTACAGTGACAAAAAGCAAATAAGTATTGAAAGTAAAGATGGTACACACAACTTTACGTGGAAACCTCCTTGCTCAAGGGAGTAAAACCACAACCTGTTCTCACAGGACTTTTCAAACTGCTTTTACTATACTTCACAAGCCAAAGTAAAACCCTGTTTACAACACACACGAGATTAACCTACTAATCTCTATCTTGCGCAATCCATTATCACCCAATGAGCCAAAGCAGTGCCTGCATTGCCCACTATACTAACCCAACTGATTATTATAGACTTTGTAGTAAGACACTAAGTTACCCATAACTAAGTTCTTACAATGATTCACCCAAGTTTGAAATGTTTCTATCACAAGCGAAACAATTCCTACAATATATGCACAAATACAAACAATCAAAGTAACAACTGATTCAGGAAGCAATAATACAATCTATTAGGTCCCTTGTTGTTTTGAAGCTTGAATATCTCTCTTTGAATGAATGAGTCTGATTTGTTGTTTGTTGTCTTGAATATGTCAAACATCAAGTTAATACCCATTGGACAAACAACCTCGTCCCTTCTGGTTGGTGTAGTACTCTGACGACCTCACCAACTTCTGACGTGGACAGCTTTCCAAGTGTATAGCATATGGTCCTGGACGAGCATACTCTGCAGAGGACTGGGTCCCTACACTTGTGAGGAGATCATCAAAACATATGAGAGCATTAAGACTTATCAGGATTGTGGCGAGAGATTAACCAAATTGTCAATCAAACTTTTCACCTTATCCTTTTGTTGTTTTGTGGAAACTCGTCTTGATGTCCTTATCAATACCACAATTTTTTGTAGATTAGGACGAACCACGTAATGAAATAATTATACAACAGTTTGTATAAAAGGATCTCGCAAGGATTTAACAAAGAAAATAGATTATGATCTACTCTCAAAATTTATCATTATCGCATGCATGCCTATGATTAAAAAAGAAGTCATAAGAACCAAAATGGAACAGAGGGAGTGTGATCCATTCATAGCCATATTTGATCATTTATATCACTAATATTCCTCTGCCATATTTTTTTTATTGTTTCTTAACCAATACAAGAATAAACTAAACTTGCACAAATATTCACCAAAGAATATTTCCTTCGCCAAATTTTGTTATGAAAACAAGAGAAATATATTTGGACAATAGTGTTTTATCCTCCTTTTTTTCATTGATGAAAATTATATAGAGGTATTACCACCTTGACATCTTTAAAAAAAATTCATCAAAAGAAAGGGCTGTATTTAATCTATTTCCTTGCAGAAAATTCAAACAAATATCAAATCTTTGTTAGGATATATCCATCAGCCATACAAAAAAACTAACAATCAGAAAACGGTATATTTTCAACAATAAAATATATAACTAGGTAACAAATAACAAATGCTCTGATGCCAATGAAGAATCTAATCAAACACTTAGTTTGCAGGATTATTGAATTGGTTTCACTAGTCAAAAAGTGTAATCACATACAAAGACGAACTACACCATATAAATTAAAGCCACTATCTAAAATCATACATGTATATATAGTTCCAAACGCTTTGATGGAGATAACTTTAATCTTCAATGAATGAAGTTCTTCACATAAGAAGAAGAGAAAAAATGTTTGTTTATATATAGAACATAAGTTTATCAGAAGAATACCGAATACATTGCAAGCTACATCATGAAATCTTATATTGTTGATCACACAATGGATCTGTTCAGACGATTTTCGCTAGGCCTTGTTTTAGGAAGAAGAATCATAAAGCAAACCAAATAGTAAGACATGCCGTTGATAACACATATAGTAACGGCAAGACCAACTGAATGTGCTAAAGTAGCATACATGCCAGTTGCAAATGCAACTAGACCTGCTGCCATCGACAGAAGCTGCAACATAGTTGCGTTATTATAAAGCTGGACAATAACTTGTAACTCTGGTACAGATGATACTATTGTTATTGTTGCAATGTAAAAGTAGGTGAATACAGCAGCATTGGAGAATGTTAAGGTGATGACATCTGAAACAACAAATGCACGGAATGTTATTCTCCTTAATAGAATTGCCATCCCTTTGTTAGGGCTATTAGTATCGCTTTCAGTACCTCCTGGCAATGTAAAACCAACGGTGCAGGTAGCTGTCGTTGTCAGAGTTGCCACAACTAAATGTATTTGAGCTGCATTCATAATGTTTTTGACTATTCTTTCATATCGCCTAGCTCGGTCCTCATGAGTACCTTCCGACTCCGTCCATTCAGGTACCACCACCATCATCCTTCTTGTCACAGATATCATGGGCAGGACTGCAATGACCAACTTTTCGGTAATGATGTTGCACACATCATGGAAGAGGTTATCCATATTTAGGCTATTATCCAAATTTATGTAAGTCCTTTGTTTTCTCTGGATGAAACATTAATATATAGGAAAACTATTAGACTCTTAATGGTGAAGTCTCTGCTGAGTCTTTCTTTTTAGAATATATAGAAGTAAGTATACAAGGCAATTTGTAGGTACCTTGTGGGAGGTAATAGGTATTGGGTAGAATTAATTGAGGTCAAAATACAACGGTCATTAAAAAAAAATGCTAGGTCCTCTCTTTCTTTAGTGATGATGTCATCAAATGACATCAGTTGCAACATTCAGCAACATACTATAAATAAACATCACAAAACACTCAAGTGTTGAGAGAAGTGAGAGCTCGGTGCGTAAGAAAAAATAGTTTGTGAGGAAAAATAAAGAGAATGAACAATGTTATCATAAGGCGTTTAAATTTAAAGTGAGTTAGAGTATTTGTTTTGAGTATTGTACTCATCACTATAAGGTGTGTCATTTCTCATTATAGTGGACATGAACGGTTCAATACTTTTGATGGCCTAAAATTGAATTTCGAGGGAAGGCCCTAATTTATTTAAAATCTATTTCCTGTCGTTCTTCGCCGCATTGTACAATATTGGATCCATTATTTATTTTTCTGATTACCAAATTCACTCAAATTATGGACTTGTGAGTACTTTGGATGAAACATTATTATCTATCATATCGAGCTTGTAAGGTAACATGAAAAATAGAATAATAACCTCCTATAATAGAGTAAATTGAATTAATAATGTATACTTGAATCATGTTAAGTTTTTTTGGATGAAGAAACATATTAAGTTACATATACACTTGTGAATTAAATTGTTATAGTAGCATGTTAGTTAACTACTTATTCAAAGTTTCCAATCAATATTTTTGCTTTTGCTTTTCCTTTATTAAGCTACTTATTCTTTTTCTTTTTGTCTATCATGGGTTTATCAGTCTGCCATGGAATTTCTTGTTGGAGGGGATTTCTTTTAGCAATGTAAAGTCCGACGTAACATCCTCGTCTATCTCATCCCGCATACTAAAAGACCCCTTAATCTCTAAGCTTGTATGGAACTTATATCAATCTAAATTAGTTATAGATGAAACTTACCAAAATAATGGTGATTATCAGCAATTCAAATAAGTTAGTTAGGTATTCATAGCTCTTGGAGACTACAATCTCACCATTTGAGTGGCAGCTACCTAAGTTGCTTGAACTCTTCACTTTTGTTGCCGCACTCTTGTCGAAACTACATGTGTGTGGATATGGGA
The DNA here is from genome assembly GCA_036250505.1 of Solanum acaule. Taxonomy (NCBI): domain Eukaryota; kingdom Viridiplantae; phylum Streptophyta; class Magnoliopsida; order Solanales; family Solanaceae; genus Solanum; species Solanum acaule. The sequence continues at coordinate 39,280 of JAJOOR010085759.1, read as the reverse complement.
TCCATACCGTATTTGATCAACCGATTATGAGTACTTTGACAAAACTTGACAAAGAAATTTGAGACATATATAGTCATTTATGTAATAAAAACAAAAACTAAGGTGAAAATTAGATCTCAACCATTAATTCTAACTATATTTAAGAAGTAAATATATGGAAGTAAATAACTATGGTTAGGACTTTACTTTAATCAATTAGATCTCAACCATTAATTCTAAACTATGACATGTGTCTCCAATCCAAGCTAGAACTTGGGGAAAATGGAGAGAAGAGAAATGGAGAGGAGCCGGATCTAGATTTTTTGTTGTTCCAGTGAGGAAAGCTGAGAAAAGGCCCAAAATAGTCTCTATTCTTTGAGGTCAAGTACTAATAGTCGTCCATCTTACCAAAATTAGTGCACATTGAATCATAAGTCACTGATCGCGTCCATCTATAACTAACAGAGTCTCGGTCATCATCATTATATAGACTAGATCTAGAGAAAATAGGGAAATGAGTTGTTAGAATGAATGAATGAGGTCGCCGCTTCTCCCTATGGAAACTAACCTTAGTGTCCATGTCGCGGGGTATTAATCTTCACAAAAATAAATTATTCTGTTCTTTGCGATATATTCAGTATCTGTCAAATCTACTCCTAACCAGTGGCAAAATCACAAATTTCACTAAGAGTATTCAATTGCGTGTTCAAAACTGTATTATATAGAGTATAATCATCTGATGAAGGAGGGTCAATTGACCATCCTCCGATGGTTGTAGTTCCGCCCCTGATGCCAATGATATCAGCTGACCATTTCATATAAAAATTGAGCAGCCTGAAAATTTAAGATATTCTAAACATAAAGACTCAACAAAGACTACATTAAGATATACACTTCTACTAGTTCATGGACCAGTATGGCATGCATTTCAAGATATTTTTAAAAACTAGGCTTTATACATATTCGTCCGTTAAACTTGCCATGCTATTTCATTTAGACACTCGAACTAAGCTTTGTTCCAATTGAACACTGCGACTTTTATTAAGTGTTTAAATTAGACACTTTCGATTTAAATTTTGAAACTCTTTTTTGTGTGTGTTCCCATATGTCTATTAGGTAAATAAGTTAACCACATAAAATATATGTCATCTCCTTTAATTCTATGCATTCACCTGAATAAGCTGCAAAAACTTAAGATGTTTTCAACTTGAGGTTGATGCATATAATTAAAGGAGAACATATTTTATAGGGTTAACTTAACTACATAATAGACGAATGAAAACACGCGTAAAAGATTTTTCCAAATGAATAGAAAGTGTCTAATATTGGAACACTTTATTAGGCATTGAGGTGTTCATCAATTGGAACATGACTAAGTTCGAGTTTCTAAATGGAATATCCTGAGAAGTTTAATAGGGTGGCTATGTATGAAGCCTTAAAACAAATACTCAGCAAAGACCTCATTAAGATACACATTCATGTACTCTATTGGTACAAAAGATTTTTATTATTTAATAAAACAAGCTTAGTGTAACATCTCGCTAAATTAAAAGAACTAGAAAGAGTTAGAATTGAAACAGTCATTTTAGGAAAGAATGAAAAAATCTGGAAATTTGTTAAGTTTGGGTTTTTGGTCAACTTCAAACGACCATAACTCCTAGCTCAATATGATTTAGGTGTGTTTCCATATACCGTAGGAAAGATCATTAAATTACCTTTTCAACACCGCAGAGTTTGCACGGTTCCAAGTTTGTACGAGTGAGATATGCCCTTTGGAAATTGGTCTGTTTAGATAAGGAAAGTCTAATCCGAATTTTGGAAGGGTATTTTAGTCTTTTCCTTGCCCAATTGTATTATTTCGTTTTTGGTAATTAATTTAGGGTCTAATCAGAATTAGACCAGTTTAAAAAAGTTGAAGTTCACACTAGGGCTTAGAGAAAAGAGAAAAGAGGAGAAAGGAGAACAAAAGTTCAAAGTTCGTTGATTTCATGGAGATTTTCGTGTGGATTTCACCAAGGATTTAATCCTACAAGGTATGTGAGGCTTTCATAACGTTGGGTTTGTTCACCCACGTGCCAAACATGTTTATTTCAGTGTTAATTCGTCCTAAAAAGAGTTTGAAAGTTGATGTCCTTGATATGTATTCTTGAATTTGATGTCATTCTTGAATTGGGGCTGAGATTGAGAAGTTTCTAAGATTCTTACGTCAAATTATTGAGTTGGTTGGAGTTAGGTTCTTAGGTACATTTGCTGGGTATATGTATCTAAAAAGAATTTGGGTAAAAACAACCGAGTTTGGGCATATTGGGGCAGGAAAACGAAGAAGGAAATTAGTCGGGCAAAACTGGGTACTGGCTCCGCATCGCAGACCTTTTCCCCAGATTTGGGAAAAACTATTTCGTGTCGCTGAGCGGTCATGGACCGTTCTGCCTCAAAAAGTATTTTCATGACCAAAATTTAAATACATCTCCGCGTCGCGGACCTGCCCTCAAACAGTGATTTTTTTTAAATCTTTTCTCGTGTTTAGCTATCTAAAAACACTACTAAACATCATGAGATCTTTCCTATCACAAATCACAATCCTTGAATCCATAATTCAAATCAAGGAAAGTTGAGAGTCAAGTTTAGAAGTTAAGAAAGCAAGTCAAGAAGTTCATTAAAGTTTTTCAAAAGTCTTTCACAAACGTTTTAACTTTGTTCTAAGACTTAAGTTTTAAGTTAAGAAAAGAGTAAAGAGTCGAGTTCATTTCTCAAAAATTTATAAGGGAACTAAGTATTCCCAAGAGTTTAAAATGTTTTCACATTTGAACAATAAAGGGAACATCGATTCCAAGAGAGCTTTTAAGCTAAGTTTTAAGTAATTATCTCAAACCAAAAAAAGAAGTTTGTTTTAAAGACATATGAGCTAAGTATATTTTGGGAGTAGTATTGAGCACCGATATGGGGATGCGAATTCATATTAACTCAAGTCTCCATAAACCATGTAGCCATCATGGGTAGTAAAGGATCATACATTTTAAATGACTCCTTAAGATGGTTTTAGCATAGACTAGTGGATCCACTTAGTTAAGGCGTTCTATATGACGGCAAAGTATAGGAAAGTTCTGGCAACGTGGGCAAGACGATGTATCACCACTTAGGCTCATAGTGGTGGTTGTTGGTTAGAGAATCTCCCACAGAAACTATATTACTTTATTATATGAGAAAAGTTGAGTTTGTTATTGCATTTTCTTTAACGAACTAAGTTGTTTTCCACTGTTTTACAAGCTTTCTATATATTGCATATGTTTTTCGCTTTATATTGAGTTAAGTTATTCAGCAGTTGAGTAAAGCCAAGGTAAGTGTTTCTTTCAGATTCTTTTCAAGCCTATGTTGTGTTTAGCATTCCAACTCGCATACTCGTACATTCAATGTGCTAATGCCTGTTGGCATGCATCTTCTTATGATGCAGACATAGGTAACCATGATCATCACCCAGTGCCTCGTTGATCCAGTTAAGCACTCAGAGTTAGTTGGTGAGCCTCCTTACATTCCAGAGGACTCCTTTTAATTTGCTTTCAGTATTTCATTGTTAGGATGATCGGGGTGTAGTCCTGACATCCCTCTTTGTTTTAGAGTCTTCATAGACAGTCAGATAGTTAGTAGTTTAGTTGTCTTTACATTGTTATTTCTTATGTTAAGACTTAAGTTGCCACTTTGGCCAAGTTGAATGTTGACTTGTAAACATTCTAAGTTATTTTATTTAACAATTGAGTAAGTGAATTTGATCATTGTAATAATGTTTAGAGTCTTCCGCTGAGTAAGTAAGCTAGGCCAAGGGTTCGTTTGGGGACAACAATGGTTCTCGAGTGCCAGCCACGTGCGGGGTGTAGGCTCGGGGCGTGACAAACTTGGTATCAGAGCACAGAGTTCAAGAGTCCTAAGGAGTCTATGAAGCCGTGTCAGTAGAGTCCTAATTATTGGTGTGAAGCGTGCCACATCTATAATTAGTAGGGTGTGACACTTAGGAAAATTTCTCACTTCTTTCATACTCATTTTGTGCGTTAGAGTTTGATCTATAAAACGGTTCTTCTAATTCATACTTGCGCGTGTTTTCAGATAATTATGCCTCCTCGAAGAGCTGTACGAGGTCGTTCTGCTAGGAGGAACGTTTAGGAGCAAGGGGTACCTAATGCATGTGAAGTGCAATCCTAAGGAGAAGTTACTAATGTTGAGTTCAGAGAAGCAATAAGGATGCTAAGTCAAGATGTGACTAACGAGGTTGGGCAACAAAGAGGAGCTCGACAAGAAGAGGCTGACACTTCGAGGATTCGTGAGTTCTTGAGGATGAACCCTCCAAGTTTCACTGGTTCAAACACTACTGAGGATCCAGAGAACTTTATTGAGGAGCTGCAAAAGGTATTTGATGTCATGCACGTTGCTGATACTGAGAGGGTGGAACTAGCTACATACCAAATGAAGAGTGTCGCTAGGATTTGGTTCGATCAGTGGAAGAAGGGTAGAGCTGAGGAAGCACCACCTGGGAGTTGGGCATGCTTTGAGAAAGCTTTCTTGGGGTGTTTCTTTCCCCGAGAACTGAAAGAGGCTACGGTACGAGAGTTCCTTACCCTTAAGCAAGAGTCACTAAGTGTTCATGAGTATGGGTCGAAGTTCACCCAACTATCACATTATGCTCCGGAGATTGTTGCGGATATGAGGAGTAGAATGAGTTTGTTTGTTGCTGGGTTGTCCTGTCTATCAAGCAAAGAGGGCAAGGGAGCGATGCTAATTGGGTACATAGATATATCGAGGTTAATGGTATATGTGCAGCAGGTTGAGGAAGAGAAACTGAGAGATAGGGAGGAGTTTAGAAACAAGAAGGTTAAGTCAGGGAATGAGTTCGGGCAGCAGAAAAGTAATGTGAACCGTTCACCCTTTCAGCAAAAGAAAAAAGGACATGCTCCATCATCTGTTAGTGCACCTGCACCCAGAAACAAAGGTTAGTATAATCGTTAGAATTTGCAGAACTTCAGAGCTAGACCTGCGCAGTCTTAGGGTAGTGTGGCACAAGGAGGTAACTGGGCTCCTGCATGTGGTAGGTATGGTAGAACCCACCCAGGTAAGTGTCGTGAGGGCCAGTCAAGTTGTTTCAAGTGTGGACAGTCACTTCATAAAAGAGTGCCCTAAGAACAGGCAAGGTAGTGAAAATCAGGGCAATAGAGCCCAATCTTCATCAGTTGCACCACCAAACAGGGCTGCACCTAGAGGAGCTAGATCCGGTACTGGCAGAGGAGCAAACCTCTTTTATGCAATCACTAGTCGCTAAGAGCAAGAGAACACTTCAGATGTTGTCACTGGTATGATCAAAGTCTTTACTTTTGGTGTTTATGCTTTGCTAGACCAGGAGCAAGTTTATCTTTTGTAACCCCTTCTGTTGTAAATAAGTTTGATGTTATTCCTGATAAACTCTGTGAACCCTTTTGTGTTTCTACACCTGTTGGGGAGTTTATTCTAGCTGAGCGAGTTTATCGTGATTGTGTCATTTCCATCAATAACAAAGACACTATGGCTGATTTAATTGAGTTAGACATGGTAGATTTCGACGTCATTCTAGGTATGGACTGGCTTCATGCCTATTATGCCTCTATTGATTATAGAACTCGAGTTGTCAAGTTCCAAATTCCTAATGAGCCAGTCTTAGAGTGGAAAAGTAGTTTAGCAGTGCCTAAGGGTCATTTTATTTCGTATCTTAAGGAAAGAAAGTTAGTTTCCAAAGGGTGTGTCTACCACTTAGTCTGAGTTAATGACTCTAGTGTTGAGATACCTCATATCCAGTCAGTTCCTATAGTAAAAGAGTTTCCAGAAGTTTTTTCAGATGATCTACCCGGAGTTCCTCTTGAGAGAGAGATAGACTTCTGTATAGATGTTTTTCCAGATACTCGTCCTATCTCTATTCCGCCATATATAATGGCACCAACAGAGTTGAAAGAGCTTAAAGAACAGTTGAAAGATCTCCCTTATAAGGGCTTTATTCGACCAAGTGTCTCACCTTGGGGCGCTCCAGTCTTATTTCTGAGAAAGAAAAATGGTTCCCTTAGGATGTGTATAGATTACCGTCAGTTGAACAAGGTTACCATCAAGAAAAAGTATCCTTTTCCGAGAATTGATGATCTTTTTTATCAGCTTCGGGGTGCTTCTTGTTTTTCTAAGATAGACCTCAGATATGGCTGCCATCAGTTGAAAGTAAGGGAATGTGATATTCCCAAGATAGCATTCATGACCCGTTATGGTCACTATGAGTTTCTGGTCATGTCGTTCGGTTTGACCAATGCACCTGCAGCATTCATGGACCTTATGAATAGAGTTTTCAAACCTTATTTAGATATGTTTGTTATCCTCTTCATTGATGACATACTAATCTATTCAAGGAATGAAGAAGATCATGCTAGCCATCTCAGAATAGTTCTTCAAACTTTGAAAGATAAGGAGTTATATGCTAAGTTCTCTAAATGTGAGTTTTGTCTTGAGTCTATGGCGTTCTTGGGCCACCTAGTTTTCGATGATGAAATTAGAGTTAATACCCAAAAGATAGAGGCAATGCAAAATTGGCCTAGGCCCACATCTCCAACTGATATTAGGAGTTTCTTGGATTTGGCTGGATATTATAGAAGGGGTTCTCGACTATTTCATCCCCTTTGACCAAGTTGACTCAGAAAACAGTGAAGTTTCAATGGTCTGAAGCTGAGAAAATGATCAAAATAGTCCTTAATGTATAAGGGTTGTTTTATGTTGATCCTTAATATATTTCACATGATCCATACGGTCCTTAATGTATTATAAAAGAGGATAAATTTGATCCTTTGACCTAAAAGTAATAGATACATAAAAAGATATGTTAACTTTAACCCTGACCCCACGTGCAACTCACTTGAGAAATTAAACCACTCAAAAGTTTTCCTTTTCCCCTTCATTCTCTATGCTTTTTCAATCTGTTTCAGAAAAGCTTGCGGGTATTAATTTTTTTTGCTCTGCAACCATTAAAGGAAACTTCCCTCTTCTCATTTAACACAGAGCTACTATTTTTTACTGCAAAATGTTAAGAAAAATGAAGTTTTTCTCTTCTTAGTTCATTTCTGAATCCTTAATTGCTACTCCAATTCAAAGGTGATAAGTGATTTCTAATAGAAAACAATTCTTGAAGTCTTTTATTGTCGTTGTGTAAAAATATTGATTGTATTTGAAGATAGATATAGAAGATCTAATCAAAGCCCTAGTTGAAGGTGACAAAATTGATTCACGATCAATGTTTTGATTCGAAATTAGTAAAGAAATTGAGTGAAGCTGAAAGTATATTGAAAGTATTTGAAAATGGACAGAAGCATCGTGCTATTCTTTGTCACCATTTCTTTCGACGAACATTCTTGGTAATAAAGAAAAACGTAAAAGTGTATTTTACTACATATATAATTCTATAGTGAAACTTAAAAGAGATGAAGATGGAGAAAATTAGGGCACTTTCCACGCTATGGCTTATGAGTGGGATGAAAAAGTTTTCGCGTTTTATTTTTTTGAAATGGGACCAGGCGTTAAAGTTAACCTGTTTTTTTGATGTATCTGTTACTTTTAGGTCAAAGGATCAAATTGATCCTCTTTTGTAATACATTAAGGACCATATGAATCATGTGGAATATATTAAGGATCAACATAAAACAACCCTTATACATCAAGGACCATTTTGATCATTTTGTCGTCTGAAGCATGTGAGAAAAGCTTTCAGGAATTGAAAAATAGGTTGACTACTTCCCCAGTGTTGACCTTACCAGAAGGTGCGCAAGGCTTTGTTGTATATTATGATGCATCTAGAGTTGGTTTGGGTTGTGTACTAATGCAAAATGGCAAAGTTATAGCTTATGCCTCCGAACAGTTGAAGGTTCATGAGAAGAATTACCCAACCCATGACTTCGAGTTGGCTGCTGTAGTATTTGCTTTGAAAATATGGCGCCATTATCTTTATGGTGTTCATGTGGATGTGTTCACCGATCACAAGAGCCTTTAGTATGTGTTTACTCAGCAAGAGCTTAGTCTCAGACAAAGGAGGTGGTTGGAATTACTCAAGGATTATGACATGTCTATGGGTAGTACCGCCCATGTTGAGGAAGGAAAGAGAGAGCAAGTGAAAGATGTGCATAGACTTGCACGATTGGGAGTCCGACTAATGGATTCCACAGAAGGAGAAGTAGTGGTGATGAATTGGGATGAATCATCATTAGTGTCAGAAGTGAAAGAAAAGCAAGACCAAGATCCTATTTTGCTTGAAATGAAGGCAAATGTTCATAAGCAAAAAGTACTAGCTTTTGAACAAGGGGGAGATGGCGTATTGAGATATCAAGGTAGATTGTGTGTACCAATGGTGGATGGACTCCAAGAGAGGATCACGGAGGAAGCTCATGGCTCCAGATATTCCATTCATTCGGGTTCCACAAAGATGTATCGCGATTTGATAGAAGTCTATTGGTGGAGTAGAATGAAGAAGGGCATCGCAGAATTTGTCGCTAAGTGTCCAAATTGCCAACAAGTTAAAGTGGAGCATCAGAGGCTCGGTGGTTTGGATCAAAATATAGAACTTCCAAAATGGAAATGGGATATGATTAATATGGACTTCACACAGGTTTACCAAGGTCTCGCAGGCAGCATGATTCTATATGGGTGATCGTCGATAGAATGACAAAATCAGCCCACTTTTTTCTGGTAAAGACTACCCATTCAGTAGAAGATTATGCTAAGTTGTATATTCAAGAGGTAGCTAGACTTCATGGGGTGAACGTTTTGATTATTTCAGATAAAGGTGCACAATTTACTGCACAATTCTGGAAATCTTTTCAGAAAGGCTTGGGTTCAAAGGTGAACTTAAGTACTGTTTTTCATCCTCAGACATATGGTCAAGCAGAGCGCATCATTGAGACCTTGGAGGATATGTTGAGGGCTTGTGTGATTGATTTCAAAGGTAATTGGGATAATCACCTACCTCTTATTGAATTTGCTTACAACAATAGTTACCACTCTAGCATCCAGATGGCTCCTTATGAGGCTCTTTATGGGAGAAGATGCAAATCTCCTATAGGATGGTTTGAAGTTGGTGAAGCTGGGTTGATAGGACCACACTTGGTTCCTCAAGCTATGGAGAAAGTGAAAGTGATTCAAGAGAGGTTGAAACCAGTGTAGACTCATCAGAAATCCTACACCGATGTTAGGAGAAGTGAGTTAGAGTTCGAAGTGGATAATTGGGTCTACTTGAAAGTTTCACCCATGAAGGGTGTTATGAGATTTGGTAAGAAGGGGAATCTTAGTCCCCGGTATATTGGCCCTTACAGAATATCGAAAAGAGTAGGTAGTGTAGCTTATGAGTTAGAGCTACCACAAGAGTTAGCAGCAGTTCATTCGGTATTTCACGTCTCTATGTTGAAGAAGTGCATGGGCGATCCTTCATTGATCATACCAACTGAATAGATTGGGATCAAGGATAGCTTATCTTATCAGGAGATTCCTGTTCAAATTCTAGATTGCCAAGTTCACAAGTGAGGACTAAGGAAGTAACATCACTCAAAGTTCTTTGGAGGAACCGGTTTGTTGAGGAAACTACTTGGGAAGCTGAAGAAGATATGAAGAAGAGATATCCACATCTCTTTGAAACCGGAGAGATCTCAGACCAAGGAACTAATTCTCTTCTTCATACTCTTTAAATTATAAGTTGGCATGTTGTATTTGCATTGCTTGTTGAGTATTGAGTTGAATGTTAGATGTTACACCCTTAGCATATTAAGAGTAATCTCATTCGAAGACGAATGTTCCCAAGGGGGAGATATTGTAACATCTCGCTAAATTGAAAGAACTGGAAAGAGTTAGAATTGGAAATAGTCATTTTAGGAAAGAATGAAAAATCTGGAAATTTGTTAAGTTTGGGTTTTTAGACAACTACAAACAACCATAACTCCTAGCTCAGGATGATTTAGGTGTGTTTACAGATACTGTAGGAAAGATCGTTGAATTGCCTTTTCAACGCCGTCGAGTTTGCGCGGTTCCGAGTTCGTATGAGTGAGATATGTCCTTTGGAAGTTGGTTGTTTAGATAAGGAAAGTCTAATCCGAATTTTGGAAGGGTATTTTAGTCTTTGCCTTGCCCAATAGTTTTATTTCGTTTTTGGTAATTAAGTTAGGGTCTAATTAGAATTAGACCAGTTTAGAAAAGTTGAAGTTCACGCTAGGGCTTAGAGAAAGGAGAAGAAAAGTTCAAATTTCGTTGATTTCATGGAGATTTTCGTGTTGATTTCACCAAGGATTTAATCCTACAAGGTATGTGAGTCTTTCATAACGTTGGGTTCGTTCACCCACGTGCCAAACATCTTTATTTCAGTGAGAATTCATCCTAAAGGAGTTTGAAAGTTGATCTCCTTGATATGTATTCTTGAATTGGGTTGAGATTGAGATGTTTCTAAGATCATTACATCAAATTATTGAGTTGGTTGTAGTTAAGTTCTTAGGTACATTTGTTGGGTATCTGTATCTAAAAAGAATTTGAGGAAAAAGAACTGAGTTTGGGCGAATTGGGGCTGGAAAACGAAGAAGGAAATTAATCAGGTAAAACTGGGCACTGGCTCCACGTTGCGGACCTGCTCCCCAGATTTGCGAAAAATTATTTCACGTCGCGAAGCGATCACAGACCGTTCTGCCTCAAAAAGTATTTTCCCGACCAAAATTTAAATACATCTCCGCGTCACGGACCTTACCTCAGACAGTGATTTTTTTATCTTTTTTCGTGTTTAGCTATTTGAAAACACTCCTAAACATCATAAGATCTTTCCTATCACAAATCACAATCCTTGAATCCATAATTCAATTCAAGGAAATTTAAAAGTCAAGTTTAGAAGTTAAGAAGCAAGTCAAGAGAAGTTCATTAAAGTTTTTCACAAACGTTTTAACTTTGTTCTAAGACTTAAGTTTTAAGTTAAGCAAAGAGTAAAGAGTTGAGTTCATTTCTCCAAAAGTTATAAAGGAACTAAGTATTCCCAAGAGTTTAAAATGCTTTCACATTTGAACAAGAAAGGGAACATCGATTCCAAAAGGGCTTTTAAGCTAAGTTTTGAGTAATTATCTCAAACCAAAGAAAGAAGTTTGATTTAAAAACATATGAGCTAAATATATTTTGGGAGTAGTATTGAGCACTGGTATGGGGATTCAAGTTCATATTAACTCAAGTCCCCATAAACCATGTAGCCATCATAAGTAGTAAAGGATCATACTTTTTAGATGACTCCTAAAGATGCTTTTAGCATAGACTAGTGGATCCACTTAGTTAAGGCGTTCTATATGACGGCAAAGTATAGGACAGTTCTGGTAGCGTGGGCAAGACGTTGTATCACCACTTAAGCTCATAGTGGTGGTTGTCAGTTAGAGAATCTCCCACAGAAACTATATTACTTTATTATATGAGTAAAGTTGAGTTTGTTATTGCATTTTCTTTAACGAACTAAGTTGTTTTCCACTGTTTTACAAGCTTTCTATATACTGCATATGTTTATCGCTTTATATTGAGTTAAGTAATTCAGGAGTTGAGTAAAGCCAAGGTAAGTGTTTCTTTCAGATTCTTTTCAAGCCTATGTTGTGTTTAGAATTTCAACTCGCATACTCATACATTCAATGTATTGATGCCAGTTGACTTGCATCTTCTTATGATGCAAACACAGGTAACCAGGATCATCACCCAGCGCCTCGTTGATCCAGTTGAGCACTCAGAGTCAGTTGGTGAGCCTCCTTGTATTCCGGAGGACTCCTTTTAATTTGCTTTCAGTATTTCATTGTTAGGATGATCGGGGGTCTTGTCCCGACATCCCTCTTTGTTTTAGAGGCTTCATAGACAGTTAGACAGTTAGTAGTTTAGTTGTCTTTACATTGTTATTTCTTATGTTAAGACTTGAATTGCCTCTTTGGCCAAGTTGAATGTTGACTTTTAAACATTATAAGTTATTTTATTTAACAATTGAGTAAGTGCATTTGATCATTGTAATAATGCTTAGAGTCTTCCGCTGAGTAAGTAAGTCAGGCCAAGGGTTCGCTTAGGGACAGCAATGGTTCTCGAGTGCCAGCCACGTCCGGGGTGTAGGCTCGGGGTGTGACACTAAACTCTTAGCTTCATTTTTGTTTTATTTGTTTTTCGACTCAACAAAATTTGATGTTTATTGCTCTAATGTTTGTCACCAATGATATTTTATTGTAGTCTTGTTTCTATTACTATCTTTTGTTTCCTGTATTACCTATTGTTTCTTCTTCTTATATTATATATGTCCTTTTTCCAGACTATTTGTTTCTTGAGCCGGGGATCTACTTCACTTTTGAGGTAGTGCTATGGACTACGCACGCTGTACCCTCCCCAGACCAACTTTGTGGGAATATACTTGGTAAGTTAATGTTATGGTAGTGTATTTTGTGGGTAACACAATCTTCATCTTCCCTTTCATTTTCTAACACCGATCGATCCTGTTTCGTCACAGTTATTATACTTTATTTTTTTCATGTTGTAAGAAAACATGTCTTTTAATATGGTGTGGTTGGGTTTGATGATGACTCTATCAAAGTTAATGCGACTATAAAGAACTATTTAAATGCATTTTTTAAAGATATGAGATTCAAATTGAAATTACTAAATTCTGTCGAACTCGTACCTTAGCCTCCGAAAAAATGGGTTGGTGCAGGTTACTGATCCCACTCTCAAAATCAATGTGATAATATACACAGATCTCAGGCTCATCCATTTCACATGTTGCATGTGGCCAACTTGGCATCTCTAAGTCAACTTGTACTAATTTTTTTGCCTTGGATATTTGTTATTATCAATAATGTCAACTGGCCACACCATATAAAATTGACCGGCCTAGTATCTTAATTAAGATATTCTAATTTAAAGACTCCACAAAGACTTCATTAAGAAATACACTAATTTTACAAGTTTATGTAAAGTAGGGTATTTAATTTGGAGTAATTCGTAAAGTTGTTGCCATGTGATCCGGAGGTCACGGGTTCAAAGTTGTGGAAACAAGTTATGGCAGAAGTGTAAGGGCTGCACACAATAGACCCTTGTGGTTCGGCCCATTCTCGAACCCCGCACATAGGCATGCTAAGATGTTTTAATACAAATAGTCATCAAAGGGCTTTGATTAAGATACACACACTTCTGCACGTTTATGTACCAGCTTGCCATTTAAGATATTCTAATGCAAAGACTTAGGTAAATGGAGTTCATCAACATATATATATATATATATATATATATATACTCCATCTATTAGGTTACATTTAGTTGTTATCGCAGGTAACCTGTCCTATTTTGAAGATACAAATTCCATATTTTGTGCAATGCATTTTAAATTGATACCACAAAAGATTTTTAATTACTATATTGTTCCTCCCCTTCGTCACAGTTAATGTTTCTTTTTTATTTTTTCGATAATAATAACACAGTCAGTGTAATCCTACAACTCGGGTTTGGAGAAGGTAGTATGTATGCAGATTTTACCTCTACCTTTATGGGGTAAAAAGATTGTTTCCAATAGACCCTCGGCTCAGAAGAAATGTTATCAAAGTAAGACTGCAAGAAAAATATAACAACCAAATAGCACGACACAAAGAAAATAAAACAACAAATAGTGCGACATATAAAAGAATAGGAGACTACACAATTACTAAATACTACTGCAATGATGAGAAGAGGAAAAGGAGGAGGTTATCCCCCTACTCTCCCAAATGAAGTGCGACCAAAACCCGACTACCTACTAACCTTCTTCCCTGTAATCCTTCACCTCCATACCTTCCTATCTAAGGTCATTTCCTCAGTAAGTTGGAGTTGTGCTAAGTCATATGTAATCACCTCCCCACAATGTTTTTCTAGTATACCTCTGCCTCTCTTAACTCTTGCTACAACCAACCTCTCACATCTCCTAATTGGTGTACCCTCGCACTTCCTCTTCACATGACCGAACCACCTCAACCTCACTTTTCTCATCTTGTCCAGTATGGAGCCACTCCCACCTTGTACCAAACAACTTTATTCCTAATCATATCTTTCTTAGTGTGCTCACACATCCATTTAAGCATCCTCATCTCAATTATCTTCATGTTCTGGATGTGGGCTTTCCTAATTGACCATCATTCTACCCATACATCTCTACCTCATAAGTTACATCACTAAACGTCATTTTAATCTTACTAATAATCAAATACATTGTAAGAAAACAAATCTTATATGGGTTGATGAAGGGACTCTCAAAGTCAATATGATTATAATATAAGTATTTAATTTGGCCTCCAGATGCAAGCCAACAACTTCTAATAATGTAAGCTAGCTGGCCACACCATGTGAAATGGATGAAACGTGAGACTAATTTAAATATTTTTATTAATTCTATTCTAATCTAAAAGAAAGGCTCAGAAGAGACTTCACTATTAACATAGGCTAAACAGTGTAATTTTCCGACGAAGGGGCTCAATTATCACCCCTTTGCAAATGGTGGCTCCGCCATTGCTTTGGAGGGGGGGAAATTAAAGACCACCCTAAAATAGGGAAAGTTCATGCAAAAACTTGCAACGTAGGTTGATCATAGCTGGAAATTATATGCAACATCAAACACATTGTTGCATCTTTGGAACATAAATTTATCAGAAAAATATCAAATACATTGCTAGCTCTGTTCAGGTTTTATGTAGGCCTTTGTTGAGGAAAAAGAATCACAGACAAGCAGAACACAATGAAAGAGATGTAGCCGATGAAACAGACAGTAACGGCGAGACCAACTGAATGCTCTAAAGTAACACAGACAATAGGACTATTTCTGTTGGAGTAAATAGGCAAGAAAACTTTAAAAAGAAACAGAGAATTGTATGCTGAAGTCTTTTCTATTTTTCAGTATATGAAATCACAGGAAAGTACAACTTTATATAGACTTAAAATAACAAACTACTAAGTCACTAAATGCCCACTACTTCCATTAACTAAACAACTAATTACTAACCAAAACACAACTAGAAAGTACTGCACCATGATCAGCTTATTTGCTAACAACTAGCTCTAGAATACAGGACACTACTAACAAACTTAATTGACCAGGTCATACTTTGAATCAGTCTTTAATATTCCCCCTTGATTCAAAACACCAAGCAAAGCCCTCAAATAGATAAACTTGTCTGCTGCCAACGACTTCGTCAATATATCAGCCAATTGCTTATGAGTGCTGCAATGCTTCAATACAATCTCCTCCTTTGTAACCAAATCACGAATGAAATGGAAGCGAATATCAATGTGCTTCATTCTACTATGAAAATTTGGATTCTTTGTCATGGAGATTGATGTTTTGTTATCGCAGTATATCTCTGTTGCATTTTCTTTCTTATGCTGAAGTTCTGCTAACATCTTTCTTAGCCAGATATCTTGGCAAGCGGCTGAAGTAGCTGCAATGTACTCAGCTTCAGAGGTGGATAAGGTTGTTGTAGCTTGCTTCTTTGAGCTCCAATTTATTACTCCTGACCCAAGAGTAAAAATATGTGTTGAAATGCTTCGTCTATCATCCAATGAACCAACATAGTCACTATCAGTGAACCCACATAATCTGAAGTTCGAAACTTGTGAATACCAAATCCCATAGGTCATACTTCCAGCGACATAACACAAAACTCTTTTTTTTTGCTCCAAAATGAACCTTTGAAGGTTGTTGCATAAACCTGGATATAACACCAACAGAGAATACAATATCGGGGCGAGTATGGGTTAGGTAAATTAAACCTCCTACCATGCTTCTGAAACTTCTAGCATCGTCCATCTCTACTCCATCCTTAAGCTGCAGTTTTTCACCAACATTCATAGGTGTAGCAGTAGGCTTGCAATTAAGCAAACCAAACTTAGTGAGAAGGTCCTTGGCATATTTCCTTTGTGAACAAAATATTCCATCTTCAGCTTGATGGACTTCAAGGCCAAGAAAATAATGTAATAACCCCATATCTGACATCTCAAACTCATTCATCATTTGAGACTTAAATTCATCCACCAGAGAAATAAAAGAGCTAGAATAAATGATATCATCAACATAAAGGAAAATAATGATGATATCATTACCTTTCTTCTTTACATTCAACGTGGGTTCATTCTCACTTCTCATATATCCCTTTCTCTGAAAATACCCATCGGTTTTACTATACCACGCTCGAGGGGCTTGCTTCAAACCATACAATGCCTTTTTTAGTTTGTAGACCTTTGTTTCATCACCCTTCTTTATGAAATCTTCTGGTTGTGCTATGTAGACCTCTTATTGTAGGTCTCCATTGAGAAATGCCGACTTGACATCAAATTGATAAACTAGCCATTGTGATTGTGCAGCCAATGTTAGAACAAGTCTAATAGTTTCAAATCGAGCAACCGGAGAAAATGTTTCTTCAAAATCAAGACGAGCTTTATGCTTCTGCAGGCTCCCATCCGCTGCAAACTTTGTCTTGAACACCCATTTCAAACCAATTGCATTTTTGTCTTCTGGTAATTCCACCTTCTCCCATGTGCCATTCTTTTCGATAGATTTCATCTCTTCTAATATCACTCTCCGCCACTCTTCCTTTTCAGCTGCTTCTCCATAATGTGTAGGATCTGAAATAGCAAAAGAAAATTGACAAGTTGTATACATGTCATTGGCGTACTTGGGGTTCGGCTTTTTAAGCCTTGTTGATCTTCTTAATGGAATTGCCTCATCTGAAAACTCTTTAAGAGTAGTAGATGAAGAGTTTCTGCTCTGTGAAGTTGAAGAAAATGAATCTGGAGAAGTGGTACTAGAACCGGCTATTGTAGCTGTAGGAGTTGGCTGCTGAATTGTATCAAAAGTGATTCCATTGGGCATAGGAATCTGCTCTTGCATCTTATCGTTGCTTCCACTCCAATTCCAGCTTGCCATTTCATCAAATACTACTTCCCTTCTAATTAAAATCTTTCTACTAAGAGGGTTATACAATCTATATGCTTTAGATTGTATGCAGTAACCAATAAAAACACATTTTTCAGATTTTTCATCCAACTTATGACGAAATTGGGAATTTACCAAAGCATAAGCAATACAACCAAAAATTCGTAAATAACTTACAGTTGGTTTTCTACCCTTCCAAGCTTCAAATGGAGTTTGATGCATAACAGCCTTTGTTGGAGACAAATTCAATAAATGGACTGATGGCGCTACAGCTTCAGCCCAAAATTGATTCGGAACTCCCTTTGCTTGTAACATGCTTCTTGCCATCTCCACAACAGTGCGATTTTTTCGCTCAGCAACACCATTTTGCTCCGGAGTATAAGGTGTTGTCAGCTCCCTATGAATGCCATTTTCCTCACAAAAGAGATTAAACTCCTTGGACAAGAATTCGCCGCCTCTATCTGTGCGAAAAGTATTTATGCACAGACCACTTTTCTTCTCAACCAGGGCTTTAAAGTACTTGAATTTTTGAAATGTTTCTGATTTGCTTTCTAAAAGATAGACCCAACTCATGCGACTACAATTATCAGTAAATAGTAGAAAATAACGACTCCCACCAAAAGATGTAGTATGCATAGGTCAACATAAATCAGCATGTATTAATTCAAGACACTTTGAAGCCCTCCAAGCTTTTCCAACAGGAAAAGACTTCCTAGTTTGTTTTCAATAAATGCACCCTTCACACAATTCAATAGAATCAATTTTTGGTAGTCGTCAACTAGCAATTTCAGGCCCTTTATATTGAGGTGACCATACCTCAAATGCCACAACTTCAACTCATCCTTTGCACTTGCAGCAAGCGCAAAACTTTCCATGTTAGAAACATCCAGTGGAAACATCTTTGGCATCAGAGCCATGGCAAGTAATGGCAAAGCATTGAGTGTGGCACACCCACCCATTCTCGTCTTCAAGGGAAAAAGCTACGATTTCTAGAGTATTCGTATGAAAACAATACTCAAATCTCAAGATCTTTGGGACTTGGTAGAACGAAGATTTGCAGATCCTGACGAAGAAAATAGACTGCGAGACAGTAAGAAAAAAGATGCTAACGCACTGGTTTTTATTCAGCAGGCAGTTCATGATAGCCACTTTTCACGAATCGCAGTAGCAACCACATCAAAGCAAGCTTGGTCCATTCTGCAGAAGTAGTTTCAACGTGATTCAAAGGTCATTATGGTGAGATTACAATCACTTCGACGTGACTTTGAAACCTTGATGATGAAAAATGGAGAATCAATTGTTGATTTCTTGTCCAGAGCAGTGGTAATTGTCAGCAAAATTTGATCATGTGGCGAGAAAGTTACAGATCAAACGATTGTGGAAAAGATACTGCGAAGCTTGGCTCCAAAATTTGATCATCTAGTTGCTGCTATAGAAGAGTCTAAGGATCTATCATTTTTTTCCTTTGATGAACTGATGGGATCTCTTCAAGCCCATGAGGCGAGACTCAATCGATCTATTGAAAAGAATGAAGATAAAGCATTCCAGGTGAAGGAAGCTACAACCAAATATGGTGAGAATAATGGTCCAGCAAGCAGAGGTTGAGGAAGAGGAGGATTCCATATTGGTCGAGGTCATGTCTATGGAAGAGGTAGAGGAAGGAATGATGGGCATAGGCAATCCAATGAGCAAAGTAACACAAAGAATGGCATTCAATGTCATCATTGTCAGCGCTATGGGCATATAAAGGCTAATTGCAGGTATAAAGACCAGAAAATAAACTTTGCAGCAACAGAAAATGAGTAAGAGAATTATCTCTTTATGGCTTGCATTGATACAGATCACAAGCCAAGTGATGTATGGTTTGTAGATAATGGCTGTTCAAATCATATGTCAGGCACCAAATCTTTGTTCCAGGAGCTAGATGAGAAGCAAAAGAAAAAGGTGCAGCTTGGCAACACAAAAGAGATGCAGGTTGAAGGAAAAGGCACTGTGGGTATTAACACTAGCCACGACAAAGTAAAAATGTTGGACAACGTTCAATTTGTACCTGATTTAGGATACAATTTGTTCAGTGTTGGACAACTAATGTCTGATGGGCATTCTCTTTGGTTTGATGACGATGCTTGTGTCATTACAAACAAGAAGTCAGGCAAAAAGGTTCTTGAGATGGCAGGAAGCATGTTACAAGCGAAGGGAGTTCCGAATCAATTTGAATTTACCAAAGCATAAGCAATACAACCAAAAATTCTTAAATAACTTACAGTTGGTTTTCTACCCTTCCAAGTTTCAAATGGAGTTTGATGCATAACAACCTTTGTTGGAGACAAATTCAATAAATGGACTGATGTCGCTACAGCTTCAGCCCAAAATTGATTCGGAACTCCCTTCGCTTGTAACATGCTTCTTGCCATCTCCACAACAGTGCAATTTTTTCACTCAGCAACACCATTTTGCTCCGGAGTATAAGGTGTTGTCAGCTCCCTATGAATGCCATTTTCCTCACAAAAGAGATTAAACTCCTTGGACAAGAATTTGCCGCCTCTATCTGTGCGAAAAGTATTTATGCACAGACCAATTTTCTTCTCAACCAGGGCTTTAAAGTACTTGAATTTTTGAAATGTTTCTGATTTGCTTTCTAATAAATAGACCCAACTCATGCGACTACAATCATCAGTAAATAGTAGAAAATAACGACTCCCACCAAAAGATGTAGTATGCATAGGTCCACATAAATTAGCATGTATTAATTCAAGACACTTTGAATCCCTCCAAGCTTTTCCAACAGGAAAAGACTTCCTAGTTTGTTTTCCATAAATGCACCCTTCACACAATTCAATAGAATCAATTTCTGGTAGTCCAAGAACCATACCTTTGTTAACTAGCAATTTCAGGCTCTTTATATTGAGGTGACCATACCTCAAATGTGACAACTTCGACTCATCCTTTGCACTTGCAGCAAGCGCAAAACTTTCCATGTTAGAAACATCCAGCGGAAACATCTTGTTTGGCGTCATAGTGATGCAAACCTTTTTGCCTGACTTCTTGTTTGTAATGACACAAGCATCGTCATCAAACCAAAAAGAAGGCCCATCAGACATTAGTTGTCCAACACTCAACAAATTGTATCCTAAATCAGGTATAAATTGAACATTGTCCAACATTTTTACTTTGTCATAGCTAGTGTTAATACCCACAGTGCCTTTTCCTTCAACCTGCATCTCTTTTGCGTTGCCAAGCTGCACCTTCTTCCTGTAACACCCCAGAAAATTTTTTATCTAAGACTCGAACCCTTATTTATAGTGAGTGAAATTTTTGCAAGGAATTTAAAATTTCTTGAGTGTTAAGGTCACTAGACGTAGCACCTTGAGTTCCAAAAACTACTAAATTGAAAATAGCAAAATCTGAAATTTTGCAAGTTATGCTTAAGTATGAATTTTGGGTCGACTTAAAACGACCATAACTTCTATCTCAAGATGATTTAGGTGTGATACCAGATACCGTAGGAAAGACCTTTGAATTATCTTTCCAACGCCACCGAGTTTGCTAAGTTTCGAGGTCGGATGAGTGAGATATAACCTTTTGAAGTTAGGCTGTCCAGTTAAGGAAAGTTAGCCGAAAATAGTAAGCGGTATTTTGGTCTTTTCCTTACCTAATCAGATTTAATTCGTTTTTAGTATTATTTTAGGGGTATAATCTGATTAGGTTCAGTTTTATAATCCTAGTTTACGCGTAGGGTTTTAGTTGAGAGTTCAAGAAGAGAAAAGAGGAGAGGATCAAGCGTTCGTCGAGATTCTTGCGTCTTGTTGCGGATTTTCGCCATGGGTTTAATCCCTAAGAGGTCTGTAAACTTCCATAGTGTTGGGTTTGTTCACTCACACGCCAAACATATTATTTTCAACGAAGTTTCATTCTCAAAAAGTTGAAGGATTTAAGTTCTTGATAGGTGTTCTTGAGGTTCATTATAAATCTTGTCTGTTGGGGCTTTGATTATTTCTTGAGTTGAAAGTGATTGTTTGGAGTGTTGTTTTGAGTTTATTAGTATGTACTTAGGTTGGGTAATTAAATCTAAGGAAAACATGAGAAAAGAAATCGATTAAAAGCGATTTAGGGTCAGAAAACGAGAGGCGAAAATCGTTGAAACTTTTCCTGGGGAGAGGCTGGCGCGGCGCACCCCAGATGCGCCCAAGGGGCTGGGGCAGCGCACCTTAATTGTGCCTATATGCAGTCTCTGCAGTTAGGGGCTGGCGCCTTGCTCCCGGAACGCGCCAAGGTCGCCTGCCCCCACTCTTTTTCCGTCGGTTATCCCGTTTGAGCCCCTTTTAAGTGTACCTTCACTCCCTTTGATTCTAATCACTCTAAACTACTTCCAAACACCTAGAAATCATTCATAACATGATCATAACCTTGAATTCATAATTCAAAATTCAAGGTAAAGTTAAGAGTAATGTCTTGAGAATTCTTCCGATCATTTAGAGAAAGTCTCTTTGAGTCTTTTTGAGGTGTCTTCTACAATTTCTAATAATTTGTTTCAAGACTCAAGTAAGTGAGCATGAGAGTTAGGAGAATGTATTCATGAGTCTACACTATCACCTAGATCTTTCATGTCATGAACCAAACTCTTGAATTCATAATTCATATTCAAGAGAGAGTTAAAGAGTAGAGTCCAAGAAAGCCTTTGAGTTCAATTGTGAACCCTTTGAGATCAACTATTGATTTGAACTAAGTTTTGAGGAAGTAAGTAAGAGAATGAGAAGAGTAGTATACATGAGTTCCA
The DNA here is from genome assembly GCA_036250505.1 of Solanum acaule. Classification (NCBI taxonomy): domain Eukaryota; kingdom Viridiplantae; phylum Streptophyta; class Magnoliopsida; order Solanales; family Solanaceae; genus Solanum; species Solanum acaule. Next base: position 17,558 of record JAJOOR010085759.1, on the reverse strand, counting down.
TAATGTTATGTAGACCTTCGAGTCAAGTTGTTCCATGCCCATAATTCAGCATGAACTTCGTAAGTTGAGCATCTTTCAGAGAAGTGGTATCTTCAAGTTCTAAGCCTTTAAGTGTTGAGTTCCTAAATCCCTCTTTGAGATTCATTTCTAATCATGTGACTATTACATATTACCCATGAAGTCCTTGAGTTGAGTAGTTCATCCCTATAATTCCGCATCCTATGAGTCGAACAGTCTTGAGATGAGAAGTATCTTTGAGTCCCTGAGTTGAGTAGTTCATGGTCATAATTCCGCATGAACCCTCTGAGTTGAGCATTCTTGAAGTGAGTAGTATCATTGAAGTTCTTGAGTTCCAAGTATTTGAGTTCTATCTATGGTTATTGAAAAACCTTGCATTGAGTCGTTTATGTCCATAATTCAGCATGAACCATATTTTAAAAAGTCTTTTACAAATGTTTAAACTTTGTTTTAAGACTTAAGCTTTGAAGTTGAGTAAAGAGTAAGAGTAAAGTTCATTTTCTTTAAAATGATAGATAGGAACTAAGTATTCCCAAGAGTAATTGTTTTCACATTTAAGAAGAGAGGAAACTGAGATTTCCAAAAGAGTTTTGAGCAAGAAAAGGGAACCTCGATTCCAAGAGAGCTTTTTAAGCTAAGTTTGAGCAATTATCTCAAACCAGAGAAGAAGTTGTTTTAAAAAAAACATATGAGCTAAGTATATTTTGGGAGTAGTATTGAACACCGATATAGGGACGCGAGTTCATATTAACTCAAGCCTAAACCATGTAGCCATCATGGGCAGAAAAAAGATCATACTTTTTAGATGATTCCTTAGTGCTTTTTATCATAGACTAGTGGATCCACTTAGTAGTTCAGGTTATATACCGATGGCAAGGTATAGGACGGTCCTTGGCAACGTGAGGTAAAACGTTATACCATCACTTAGGCTCATAGTGGTTGTTGTCGGTTAGAGAAACTCCCACAGAAGTTATTGTATTTTCATATACATTTCAGAGTTATGTTGTATCCTTGTTATATAAACAGAGCTGACATCATATTTTTAAACAACTTTTCTTTATATTGCACTTGTTTTAAACTGCTTTATATTGAAATAAGTTCAGTTAAGTATCAGGAGTTGAGTATTCCAAGTTGAGTACCTTAAGTTGAGTATCTTGAGTTGATCTGTGCTTCATTGAGTCGAGTATCATATCTTTAAAGTTGAGTATCATATCTTTGAGTTGAGTATCTAATCTTTGAGTTGAGTATCTAATCTTTGAGTTGGTATCTAATCTCTGAGTTGAGTATCTTATCCATGAGTACTTCTGAGTTGAGTAAGTTTGAGGAGAGGTAAGTATGTTTCTCTTTTTATCAAGTTTCAAGCTTATGTTATGCTTTAGAATTCCTCTTACATGCTCGTACATTCCATGTACTGAGCCATTTGGCCTGCATCTTCTCATGATGCAGACACATGTATTCAGGATCATCAACAGGAGCTTCGTTGATACATCTGGAAGTTCGAGTTAGCTATGGTGAGCTTCCTTGTTTTCGGAGGATTTCATTTACTTTTCAGTTTAGTCATGATGTCGTGGGTCTTGTCCCGACTTCCATCTTTATCAGTGAGAGGCTTCGTAGATAGTCAGTATAGTTGAGAAGTCTGTATTATTCATTTATTTTATTAAATGTTTTAAAGACTTAAGTTGTCTATTTTATGGCGAGTTGAATATCTTATTTTTATTCTAAGTTGTTCATTTGAGTTAAAGTTTTGTACAAAGTTGAGTTTATGGAATTTTATTTCAATTTTTAAGGCTTTGTATGCTTGAATCAGTTTTCCGCTTGTAGTCAGCCAGGATGAGGATTCGCTTGGGGACCAACAATGGTCTTCGAGTGCCGGCCACGTCCAGGATGTAGGCTCGGGTCATGACAATGTGGGTCCGCCCCGGGGGTGGGAGAAGGGGAAATGGGCCGGGGGAAAGGATTACAAGATAGAGAATTGAACTCTCACGATTAAGATAAAAGTTTGAATAGTCAACAAACTGAGTTACTTATAAGATTTTTCTTATTGACCTTTTTAAATATTAATTATAGTTGTTTTTTAAAAAAATTAATTAAGCACTTAATATTTGGTGATAAGGAGGCCAAATCAGTTTATGCTTAAGCCGGCAGAAAGAATAAGTGAAGGGCCTGTTGGACCAAAAGGGTCAAAATTCCTCTTGTTAAATTAAGTTGAATTCAAGTGTTAAATACTTATTCCGTTCACTTTTATTTTTTTATTATATTAAAAAAATATTAAGCTTTTATTTTTTATTTTTAACATATCAATTTTCTTAAAATATTTTTTATCTTCAATATTGATTACTTATTTTTCAAAATTTAATATTATACATCGATTAATATAAAAATTGTGACGAAATATGCATATTAATCACAAATTTAAATAATATATAAAATGAAAAAATGGACGAATAAAAATAAACACAATAGATACAAAATACAAATATGGAGCTACGATTAATGAACCCAAGCAAAAGTTTTCAAACTTGAAACTTTAAATAGATTCACATTCTCATTGAAGCAGCCAACATTAGAAGACGTGTCGACGGTTTGGTGCTTGTTTATTTCTTTATTTTATATTAATTATTAATAGTCTATACTGTGTACAAGCTTAACAATATTAATTTTATATTTTTAAAATATATTTTAAACATGTCAATTATTGTGACTTATTATATTTTTTACATAGTTTTTAAATATGTATATTTCAAATTTAAAAATTAATCAAATTAAATATTATTGCTAATTTTTAAAAATTAGTGGTGCAATTTATATTTAAGAAAAGTACATTCAAACTCTATATATTTTTTTGTGAAATGTATGGCTAAACACAAGTTCAACATTAATTCAAACTTTTAAAAATAATAATTAATTATATAAAAATAAAAAACATAGTTTTAAATTTATATTTTTAAATATAAAAATTAATCAAACTAAAAAATTTTGATAATTTTTAGAAATTAGCGGTACAAATCATATCTAAGAAAAGTACATTCAAACCTATATTTTTTGCGAAATGCATGGCTAAACAGAAGTTCAACTTTAATTTAAACTTTTTAAAAAATAATTAATTAAAAAAAATATAGAAAAAAAATACTATAAACTTTGAAAAAATTAATTAATGTAAAAATATAAAAGTCAAATAAGCAGTGGAATAAAATAATGTTGCTACTCAAGTTTGAGAACCGGAAATCAGCTGAATATGAGGGGAAGCATATCGCTAAAGTACACATGCTGACATTCACCTGTATGCTTATTCCTCTTTTTAGATAGTAATTTTTTATTTTTTTTTTTATAATAGCCAGTGGTTTGAAGAGATATGATGGCTCGATTCATATTCTTGAGAACACTGATAATTAATACTTTCTTTATTTTAATTTATTTGTCTTATTTTTATCCTTTTAAAAAATAATTTGGTATATTATAAATTTTTTTAATTTAAAATCACAAAACTCATTTTTTTTAAAAAAAAATTAATGTTAAATTAAATTAATACAAATAAATAAAAATAGATGGAGTAATAACGTTCAATATCACTAAGATATTACCTTTGTTTTTTTTTTTTAATTATGCCTAGTATTAATACTTCATTTGTCCCTAATTACTTGTTCACTTTTAAATTGACACACCTATTAATAAAATAATTAATGACATGGTGAGATTACTATTTCACCCCTATTAATTATGAAGTAGATGAATTAAAAACTTAAGATTTTTAAGAAGTTCTATCTTTTTCAAAGTAATTAATTGAGGGTATAATAGATAAAAAAAAATTGTCCTTTCTTGATTAGTCAAAATGGACGAGTAATTAGGGACAACCAAAAAAGAAAAAGTGGATAAATAATTAGGGACAGAGGGAGTATATTGTCCACTTAGATTTGAATAAGTGAATTTTAAAATGTTATTGATCTCATATACCTTAATGTATTCACATTTTTTGCACGACTCTTAAATAACTTTTGACATGGGAGAGCTAGAAGCCACCTTGAAAGGTTCAGCAATGATTTTTCTTTTCTTGTCTTAATTATGGATTAATTTTATTATCATACTTTTATATATTTTTATGAATAGCCAATTTTCTATTTTGGATTTTGATGAAACCTTTTATAGGATGAATTCATTTTATTTATATAATTGAGCCATTAGATTTTTCTACTTGTTGACTATATATGTATGTGCTTATTTTTGTTGATCGAATAGAATTGTCATCGATATTATGAGTTGCTAGAGAAAAAAAATGCATATTTAGATTGTTATTGAACAATGTCAGTCTTAGATATATGAATCTTAGAGAAACAAAGTGTAAAGAGAAACAATGGATAGAACAATTTTATAAAAAGTAGAGAGTGGTCGAGTGAAACTAGCGATAGGCTAACTTTTGTTTTTTTTTTATTCCTTTATTTTGATATGTTAAGCACGCATAGTAGAGGGCACAGAATGTAATTGAAGGAGATTGGGGTCATTATGAATAAACGATAAAAAAAAAAAGTATTCACAACTTGTTGAAAATAAAAACATAATATAGTACGTAACTAAATTATGGGGAGTCATTTTTCGATAACAGTAGTGAACAAGTTGTGGTGAATCAGAATAATTTTATATGAATCGATCAACAAAACTAAATTAAACATAATTGTCAGGATACTCCTCTTATTGTCCTATATTATGTGAAACTGTTACCGTTTAGGAAATTAATAATTTTTTCTTCATAGTTTCATTTATGATCTGAGCAATACAAATACAAAGTTACAAACGCGTATTCATTTAAGAAAACCCACTCTAAAATACATGAATAAAAATAAGACTCTTAACAATTGAGTTTCCCCTATTTTAAACTCTGATTTAAGAATGACAATAATCGATGTATTTCTATTTTTACAACTTTTTTGTAACACTATTCTTTCACTCGGCTAAATTAGGTTTTAGGTCTCTATTAAGTTTACAAAATGAATTTTGAGACCTCCTTTCCACTTTTTATTCCAAACTTCATACAATCCAAAATAAATTTTATCAGTGTTGTTTCCGTTTCCTTTTGTTATCGTAATAGTTTTTGATATCATCTTTTTGCCATTAGTCTCAGTAGTCAAATTGACCTTTCTCCATTGAGTATTATCTCCCCATTTAGCCATAAGATAAACTGGCGAATCGCTCCAACCGAACGCATCAGTCATCAATGACATTGTAAATCCAATGTTGTATGATGTTTTCTTCGTTATATTAATATTATCGATGCAACCAGTTACCTCCAACCAATTTACTTGCATAAGTTCTGCATCATCCTTTCTGTAATTCAAATATATTTAATAAAAACGTCAGCATGCTAAAAACAACAAGAGATCAGTATAATTAAATTGATCCCAAGATGATTTATGTAGTCCTATATTGTCTTCATTATGCAAAATGTAGTCCTTTTAGAAAATTTTATGTTCAGCTTCTTTATGAAATCAAAATATAGTTGGTAAAAATAAAATTAAAAAAATAGTTTTCTTACTCGTATTTGGGTAACTTCCAATAACGCTTATCATTTCCCCAAACAATATTAAGAGATTTTGGATAAATTATATAACCCTGCAAGCAATAAAAATAACACTATTAAATAAATAACATAACATAAACTCGATTGATCGATGGATTAAGCATAAGTAATAAGAGAAACAAGAATTGCAATATAAGAAGAAACTAATGTATGAAATGTCCTGCACCTTTTCTGTTATAGAGAATGTTTGATTGCCTCGATAGTGAAGAGATTTTGAAGCCATTTAATTTGCTATATAAGTTGAATTGTAAAGAATGTGGAGATTTGAGTGCCTTATAATAATTTTGGCTACAAAAATCAGATATATATATATAGAGATAGAAATGGAATCAAATCACACGTAATAAGAGACATGCATTTAGCATGGAATATCAACCAATCAAATGGAATAAATTATCATGTATTATATTCTAATATACGTTGGCATGCATTTTTCTACAAGTTTTTTTTTGAAGGAAACGTTTTATTCCTTATGGGCTTACTTAATGCGAATAAATCAAGAGTGTCACGCACGGAATTAGTGATCATGGTCGATTAATTAAATTCAATAGTTTTTATTTAATCAATATATTCATATTTAAAATAATCATTAAATATATATTAAATTTAAAACTCAATTATTATTAATAAAAGTCATTATTTTAAAATTTATAAAATTAAAATTGTGACTCTATCGATATAAATCAGACCAATTATTTCGAATATGGAAAATGACCGAATCGACAAAAAAGAAGAAGTTAAGAATATACTCTTCACTATAATGAGTTGTCAAAATTGAATGCATGAAGATAGAGATTGAGCCCAAGTTGATAAAGGTTGAATAATATTCAATATTACCCACAAAAAAATTGGCATTGTATTATTCTCACACGGTGAATATTATTAGTTCACATATTCCACTTTTAGACGTTTTCTTCATTGCCTTTTCTTTAAAATAATAATAAAAAAAAAACTATCACTTGATTCTAGTCGGCCCAAATTACCTTGAGCTAATTAAAGTCACAAGTTTCAGAAAAAAATAATAATTACAAAGTTATAGTTTAATTTGACTTTTCTACTTAATCTTACAGTGATGGTTTTTAAAATTCACTTTTTTGCTTTGATTTCTAAGTTTCAGCACTTGATTCGTCTTAATTTCATTATGTGAAAGCGGTATCTGAAAATCATAAATATTTGAATTTCAAATTATCAAGAAATTTAATAGACCTTAGTAACATGTATTCACATCTTAATGCTAAATGACCAGAATTTGGTCAGAAATTCAAAAAGTCTATAATATTTTTTTAATTTTAAAATAAACTTATCTATTTTTTCATTTTTAATTAAAAAGTATTAAAGTTAAAAAAAATAAAAATGTTCAAAAAGGCAAAATAACATAGATAAAATATCATTCTGGCTAAATTCTGACCAAATTTTCTGGCCAAAAGGAGTTTCTTCCAAAAGATGTGAATACATGTTACTAAGGTCTATTAAATTTCTTGATATTTTGAAATTCGAAATAACTTTTGATTTGGGGAAAGCTAGAAGCCGTTGTGGAGTAAGGAAAATAAATTTGGCAACAAAATTTTCCTTTCTTTCATTATTGGTTCTGCATTTTACTATTGTTTTTCAACGTACTTTAATAAATAACTAATTTTCTATCACGGATTTTAATGAAAAATTGTAGAATGAGTTTTTGTTATATAGAACCGTTGAATTTTTTTACTTGTTCAACTAAGTTCTTATTTCAGTTGATTTGCATGGATATATGGTCATTATATTATGTGTTGAATAATGTCACTCCAGTGCCGGCTCAATGCTTATAAAATTTTTAGGGGGCCTCTAATTTTTACCACGATAAATTATGTGTTAATTGTTTTTATAGAAAAAATTAATCATCTAAAACAAATGTATTTTTCTTTAAAAAATATATATTATTTTATTCTCCTTAACCTCAATCAAATAGAAGAAATCAAGAAAAATGTTGTTTTGTCTTCTTACATTCTCTTCACTAACTCTCGCGCTGTAATTTTCTAGACCCCTTTTATACTATATGTAAGTTAGAGCTCTATCAAAAATATGAATCAATAGTAAAAAAATCATGTTTTGGATAAAGTGAATTACAAGCCTGTTTAGATTGATTTATTTCATGTATTTTTAAACAAAAAAAAAGGTTTATAAGCAGTTTTGTCAACTTATTACTTATAGAATAATGTTAACAATTTATATAATAATTGCCTCAGCTAAAAGATTTTAGGCCTTTAATTGAAATTTCGCTTTACGCCTCCAAGTACGTTGAGCCGCCCCTGTGTCACTCCTAGGTAATGAGAGAATCACTATTGTAGATTAAGTGGCTTTAGAGATAACAAAATCACAATGAGCAGCGACATATTATTGCTAGCTAAAATAATTCAAGAGAATACGTCCTATGAATTATGATCAAGATTGATCGAAATTAGATAATTGCGATAAATCAAGTACTCATGATCTGTAAGAAATAAATTGGTGAGATTATAATTAATGTAGAAAAAAAACCAATAATTAGAAAAGTTATAACTCTAGCTCTTCTTAAATCTTATATTATAATTGAGAAAATGCAATTGTGTTACGTACACTCTAACAAACTAATTTGGGGAGTCATTTTTCACTAATAATGAACAAGTTGTGGCAAATCAGAACAATTCTATATAAATCAGTCATCGTAACTACATCAAACATATATAATTGTTCCACGATACTCCTCTAACCGTCCCATATTATGTGAAAATGTTGTGCTATTTTGTGAACCAAATTATTTTTTCTTTAATTATAATTTTTTTCAAACTTCATTTTAATGTTAAGAATCATTCACTGTATTAACTTGTAATGATTTTCGTATATATAGTATAGCCAACTGTCATAAAGTTATAAATTTATTTGTTTTAACTGATATAGAAGGGAAGAGTGTACGCAAAGTTCTGGAGGAGAGAATAGGGAAGAAAATCATAGTTTCATTCATAATGTGAGCAATACAAATTTAAATACAAAGTTACAAACGCGTATTCATTTAAGAAAACACTCCAAAATACATGAACAAAAATAAGACTTCTAACAATTGAGCTTTCCCTATTCTAAATTCTGATTTACGGGATGACAAGGATCAACGTGTTCCTATCTTACAAGTATTGTTCTTTCACTTGGCTAAACTAGCTTCTAGGTCTCTGTTAAGTTTATGGAATGAATTTTGAGACCTCCTTTCCACTTTTTGTTCCAAACTTCATACAATCCAAAATAAATTTTATCAGTATTGTTCCCCTTCCCTTTTGTTATCGTAATAGCTTTTGATATCATCTTCTTACCATTAATCTCAGTTGTCAAATTCACCTTTCTCCATTGAGTGTTATCTCCCCATTTACCCATAAGATAAACTGGCGAACAACTCCAACCGAACACATCAGTCATCAATGACATTGTAAATTCAATCTCGTATGATGTTTTCTTCGTTATATTTAATGATTTAGGAATTACTTAATTTTGTATGGAAAGTTAGTCGATGGCAGTTTAGAAATTAGGCAAGCTGTTAAGCTAGCTGTCAGTTAGTTGAGAAATCTAACAGTGTATATAAGGCACTGTTGCATTGTAATCACACAATTAATTCATTTTTTACTGAAATAAGATTCTTCTCCTTTCTTTCTTCTCTCTACTGGATCTGTAAATGGTGAATCTGAATTGATCAATTGTATACAAATTAACATGGTATCAGAGCTTTATACCCACGATTGTGAGGTTTGTTGATGCTGAATTGTGCAATTTCGAGCTTAGTTGAGCATCATCAATGGCAGTTCCTAAGTTCGATCACAATCATGCTTTGTTTTTACACCCATCTGACACCACATGTGCTTCTATCATTCCGATGCAATTAACTGGCTCCGACAATTATTCTATCTGGCACAGGTCTATGCGTATTCAACTGCTTGGAAAAAACAAGCTAGGGATCGTAAATGGCAGCTGGAAAAAAGAGGATTTTGGAGTAGATTTAGGGCATCAATGGGATCGATGTAATGGAATTGTTCAGGGATGGATCATGAGCTCCGTCACACCTGAATTGCACACAAGGATTGTTTATGTATCTAGTGCAAGAGAAGTTTGGGAGGATCTCCGTGAGAGATTCGACAAGGTAAACGCTTCACGGATCTATCATTTGCATAAAACTATAGCCACTACAGTGCAAGGCAATGATACTATTCCTAGTTATTTCTCTAGACTACGAAATTTATGGGATGAATTTGCAAGCATTATACCACCTCCTTGCCATTGTTCTGGTTCTAAGGATTTTTCTTTGCATTTGGAGAGACAAAAACTGATGCAATTTTTAATGGGCCTTAATGAGACATATGATCAATCACGTAGTTAAATTCTTATGATTGAGCCTACACCTAATAAGGCCTATGCAATGCTTATTGAGAGGGAGAGCCAGAGATCTATATGATCCTCTTCAATAAGTGGTGATGGTACAGATCTGGCTGCTCTTATGGCAGGGAAAGGGATGCATAATAATATTGATTTTGGAGCTCATGCACAGAGAGGGGAATGCCTTATCATTATAACAACGATACCTCTCAGAATTATAATAAAGGGAAGAAGAATTGGGACCTGAAATGTGACTTCTGCCACCTTCAAGGTCATGTGGAAGCTAAATGTTTCAAGCTACATGGCTATCCACCGGATTGGAAGTTCAAGAAGAAGGGAGCTGGTAATACTGGTAACTCTGCTTACAATGTGCAGGCTGATAATTCATCTGGAATGATCTCAGGTGCATCTGGGGTAAGGGACAAAGGCATAGGTCATCTAGTTCCCAAAGATCTGCCAAGAGCACCTCAAATGTCTAGTGATCAACATGGACACATTTTACAAATGCTAGATGGAGATATTTCAACTTACAATGTGATGGCCAACATGGCAGGTATGGCTCACACTTCTATGTCTCAATTAACAGACTTAAAGTAGATAATTGATAGTGGTGCCACCAATCACATGGCCTCTAGTTTAGACATGTTACATGATGTAAAAGTTGTTAAGACTGAGCAGAACAGGAAGGTGCACTTACCAAATGGAGGCATAACCTTGGTATCTCATACTGGTAGTTGCACACTACCTAACATAGGAGAGCTACATGATGTCCTGTTTGTGCCAGAATTTCACTATAACTTTTTATCGGTACCAAAAGTCACCAAAGAACTCAACTGTTTTGTATTTTTTGACCCTGGATTTTGTTTATTCCAGGCCCTTTTCAGTGGGAAACTGATGGGGATTGGTAAAGAAAATGATGGACCCTACGTTTTGGAAAAGTAAAGATCTTCTAGGTCTGAAGTTCCTAACAAAGTAGCAAGTTTTTTCTGCACATGATGATCAAAGAGATGTTTTGCTATGGCATAGGAGATTAGCACATGCTTCAATTGGTTCACTACATGATATGTTAGGTTACTCAATTGATGATTGTAAATCAGTTTTAAACAAATGTGAGATTTGTCCATTGGCTAGACATACTAGGCTTCCTTTTCCTAGCAGCAGTACAAGATTTACTGCAATGTTTACATTGTTGCATCTAGATATGTGGGGACCCTATAATACTCCAACATTTTATGGCAATAAATTATTTCTCACTCTTGTTGATGATTTCTCCAGAACTGTATGGATTTTCTTGTTAAAGTTCAAGAGTGATGTGTTGCCAGTTTTAAAACAATTTTTTAGAATAGTTGTTACTCAGTTCAATACTATTGTTAAAAGTGTAAGAACAGACAATGGAGGAGAATTTATTAATAGTCATTTACAGTACTTGTTCAAAGAATTGGATATCATTCACTACATGACTTATGTTCATACCCCTCAGCAGAATGGGGTTGCTGAGAGGAAACACAAGCACATTCTTGAAGTTGCTAAAGCTCTCAGATTTCAGGGTCATATACCACTCAAATATTGGGGTCATTGTATACTTACAGCTGCATATATCATTAATAGATTGCCTTCTCAGACTTTAGTAGGACAGTCCCCTTTTGAGGTGTTTTTTGGGAAGAAGCCTTGTCTTACTCATTTGCGAACACTTGGTTGCCTATGTTTTGCAAGCTCACTTCCTAGAAATGATAAATTTGCTCCTAGGGCAGTGAGATCAGTGTTTATGGGCTATTATAGTGTTACAAAAAGTTACATTTGTTTTGATCTTCAACATCAAAAAAATTTTGTCAATAGGGATGTGGTCTTCCATGAGGACCAGTTCCCTTTTCAACACAGTCCAACTATTGTTAATCCTCATTTTCCTACTCCACCTGATCTCACCAATTTTTCTGACTTCTCAGATGTTCCTTCTGATATACCTTCTAGCACACATTCTCCTATCAACCCAGTTCATTCTCCTTCTGTTGATCCTGTTCCTTTGGCATCCCCTTTCCATCCTACTCTGCCTCCTACTACACAACCTCTTCGAAGGTCTATCAGGCAAACCAAACAGCCTTTTTGGTTATCTGATTTTGTTTCTAAACCTTCTACCAATGTTGTTTTGTACCCTCTTGCAGCCTCCATTTCTTATGGTCACTTATTCCCTTCTTACCAGAGATATTTGCAGGCTTTCTCTGCTGTTGTTGAGCCTACTTCTTATAAGGAGGTTGTTTCAGATGTTCGATGGTTGGAGGCTAAGAAATCTGAATTACAAGCCCTCCAGGATAATCATACTTGGGATTTAGTTCCTCTTCCTAAGGGTAAGGTTCCGATTAGTTGTAAATGGGTATACAAAGTTAAATTGACGGCAAATGGTGATATTGAAAGATTTAAGGCTCGGTTGGTTGCCAAAGGTTACACTCAAAGGGAAGGGCTTGATTTTCATGAAACATTTTCTCCCGTGGTTAAAATAGCTACTATTAGGATTGTTCTTTCCTTAGCAGCTCCACATAATTGGCATGTCCACCAGTTAGATGTCAATAATGCTTTTTTCCAAGGGGACCTTCATGATGAAGTCTATATGCAGCTACCTGAGGGTTTTGCAAGTCAGAGGGAGTCTAGACTTGTATGTAGACTTGTCAAATCCCTCTAGGGTCTCAAGCAAGCAAGCAGACAATGGAACTTGAAGTTAAGTGAGGCATTATTGGAGTCTGGTTTTGTTCAAAGCAGCCTAAACCATTCATTATTCAATAAAAGGCAAGGATCAGACACGGTGGTGATTCTTGTTTATGTGGATGACATGTTGGTCACAGGGAGTAGCTTGAGTCTTATATAACATACTAAAGCCACTATACACAAGGCATTTAAAATCAAAGATCTTGGTGAATTGAAGTTTTTTCTTGATATAGAGTTCAATAGATCCTCAGAAGGAATCCTGATGAACCAAAGGAAGTATGCCTTGGAGATTATTTCAGATTTGGGACTAGAGACTGCTAAGCCAGCTTGGACTCCACTTGAAGCCAATATGAGGCTGACAAATCATGAATTAGACTGCCTTACAGGGGAATTAGGTGATGAGCCATATGAAGATAGGGAGCAATATCAGAGATTAGTGGGGAAGATGTTGTATTTAACTTTGACAAGACTAGACATTGCATATTCAGTGCAAACACTCAGTCAATTCTTGCAACAACCGAAAAGGTCACACTGGGAGGCAGCTGTAAGGGTGATGAAATACATTAAAAGAGAACCAGGACTGGGAATACTATTGAGTAGTAGAAAATCAAACAGACTATGTGTACTGTGATGTAGATTGGGCAGCATGCCCAAATACAAGAAGATCAGTGTCAGGATTTCTGGTTAAACATGGTGAGACGCTATTGTCTTGGAAGTCCAAGAAGCAAAATATAGTCTCCAGAAGTTCAGCAGAAGCCGAGTACATAAGCATGGCCAATGTTGTTTCAGAAGTAGTATGGATCATTGCTTTATTGAAGGAACTGGGAAATGAGGTTGAACAGCCAGCTGTGGTATACAGTGATAGTAAGGCAGCACTACAAATAGCAGCTAATCCAGTATTTCATGAGAGGACGAAACATATAGAAATTGATTGTCACTTTATTAGACAAAAAATACAAGCAGGAATGATGAGAACAGAACATGTAAGCTTCAAAGAGCAACTTGCAGATATACTAACAAAAGGACTGCCTAGATCACAACATGAATGTTTAAGCTTGGTGTGTTTAATGTCTTCTCACCCACCAGCTTGAGAGGGAGTAATGATTTAGGAATTACTTAATTTTGTATGGAAAGTTAGCCGATGACAGTTTAGAAATTAGGCAAGCTGTTAAGCCAGCTGTCAGTTAGTTGAGAAATCTAACAGTGTATATAAGGCACTGTTGCATTGTAATCACACAATTAATTCATTTTTCACTGAAATAAGATTCTTCTCCTTTCTTTCTTCTCTCTACTAGAGCTGTAAATGGTGAATCTGAATTGATCAATTGTATACAAATTAACAATATTAATATTGTCAATGCAACCAGTTACCTCTAACCAATTTACTTGTATAAGTTCTGCACCATCCTTTCTGTAATTCAAATATATTTAATAAAAGCGTTAGCATGCTTAAATTCCAAATTATAAGGTAGTATGTAGTATAACACATTTAATTTCTATAGCTTAGAGTTGGTGCGCCCATAATTTGTTTTGAAAGTCTCTTTCAGCCATTTTAGCACCTTTTTTTTTTTTTAACACTTCTGTATATACAACAAGAGATTAGTATAATTAAATTGACCTCAAGATGATTTATGTACTTTTTATAGAAAATTTTATGTTCAACTTCTTTATGAAATCAAATATATCTCAAAGTTAAATTATAGCTTACATGTAACATATTATAGTCGGCAAAAATAAAAAATAAGAAGCAGTATTATTCTTACTCGTATTTGGGTAACTTTCAATAACGCTTATCATTTCCCCAAACAATATTAAGAGATTTCGGATAAACTATATAACCCTGCAAGCAACGAAAATAATATTATTAAATAAATACATAGCATATCATAAACTCGATGGATCGAGCATAAGTAGTAATGCAAGAAGGAAACAAAAATTGCAATATTGGAAGAAATTAATGCATGAAATTTCATGCACCTGTTCTGTTTTAGAGAATGTGTGATTGCCTTGATAGTGAAGAGATTTTGAAGCCACTTTTTGCTATATAAGAATTTTTTTTACAAAGAAAATGTATATTTGAATGCCTTATAATAATGTGGGCTACAATAATCAGATATATATATATATATATATAGAAATGGAATCAAGTTAAGATCAATATCACCAACCAAATGGAATGACACAGTCTTATATTCTAATATATGTTGATACGCATTTTTTAAAAGTTTTTTTTAAGGAAACGTTTTAATTATTCCTTCTGGGCTTACTCCGTACAAATATGAACTAATCAGAATGATAAAGTGTTAGGGGCGAAGCTAGTAACTCGGATATTGATTTGATCTAACTCAATAGTTTTAATTTGCTCAATCGTTATATTTGTGTTGAAATAATTTATTGGATATATACAAAATATTAAATTTAAAATCCAGTTATTATTATTTTAAATCATATCTTTTTAAAATTCAGAACTTATAAAATTAAAATTGTAACTTTACGGATAAATCAGACCAATTAATTTCGAACGTGGAAAATGATCGCACAGACAAAAAAAGTTGAGAAAATATACTCCACATAATAATGAGTTGTCAAAATTGAATGCAATGAAGGTAGAGATTGATTCCAAATTGATAAAGCTTGAATAATTATATGTCAACTGTTTTATTAGAAAAATGTATTTGAACTGGTTTAGAGTCGCCACTTAATTTTTAAGAAAAAATCAAGAAAACTATTATTTTCAAAAGACTAAAACAGAAATCCAATGAAAACTTAAAAGGGGTTCGAGGTTCTTATTAATATTCTAGGAAGGTTTTAAGGCACCTAGAATATCCACTAATGTGGTTATCCGACAATTAATTATTTGGCTAAGGTATTTTAACTTAACTTAATTTGAACAATTTTTTTTTTAGTTGAGACCATTTTAGGGAAAAAGGAAAAGATATTAAGGTATTACCCAAGTGGAGTATTTTGCAAAAAATATATATATTTTAGGCCTCATTGAAGGTGATCGATTTAGTTAAATTATAAAATCAAAACAGGTACCTTTGGGGATTTGAATTTTAAAACCTTAAAATTAGCGGCAAACACTAACAAGTAAAATGAACACAGTAAAGTAGAGAGGGAAAGAGAGTTAGACCCAAATCTGGTTTCTGTCCGCCTGGACCAGTATTTGGGCCTATTTCGTTTTTGGGCCTTTGGCCCATTAGTATCACCTGCATCTGTCCTAATCTAATATGATAGAAGTATTTTCTATCTTTTGGACCTTAGGCCCAATTTTCCACTTGTCCTAAATTCTAACATGATAGTAATAAATGAGATGACAAGGGCTTAGGCCCAAAAATAACAAAATACAATCTCTTTTTATATAAGGAGTGGGCCTTTGGCCCAATCTTTTCAATTCTCCTCGGCATCGAATTCCTTCAACCCTGTTCATCGATTTTAATGGTCGGCTGACTCGGAAAGGAGGAAGTTGAGCCTTTATGTCTCTCCCGAAATGCAAGATGAATAAAATGAATTCATGGCGAACTCGGACAGATTACATGCAACATAAATAGAATACATTAGTAACAACTCATTGACTTTAATATAGGAAAATAATGTTATAAACACATATGTCAATGCTCATAATATTAAGTATTATATAAAAAACAAAAAGTAATAGAGAAGTGCATGCATGCCCTAAAATCAACATAGGGATAACTCTAATGACAAATAGCTAGCAACTGCCATTATCATTAGTCCAAATTATAAAGCTCCAGCAATAATTCCTTTATATAATTCAAGATAGAAGTAGACAAATAAAATAAAATTAAAAAAAAAAAGCATGCATCTTAATACGTGAAAGAAAATAGAAAACTTAAATATTTTGTTACAAACCAAACTTCTGCCAAACTTTTATACTTCACGAAATATAGGAAACTAACGGGTATTTTAAAAGACCACACTAAACTTCTAATAAAATAAAAAACTGTTGTACAGGCATATAGCCTCAAAAGGCAAGTGAAGGTCTTATGCTTTAATTAACTAATCAATATGCAGTTGAAGATAAAACAAATCTTTCATATAACAAATTAACAGTAGAGGAGTTAAGGAACACGATTCATGATCTATTGCTTAGTGAATTAAACATAACTACAGGAAATGGTGGGAGGCAACATAAGAAGACAACTCATTAATTGTCACTGATCTTTGACGACCATAAACAAAAAACAGGGCGATCATTCGGCTACCTATCGAGACCCCATTGCGAAAGGAGAACAAGAATAATGTGATAGGTCGATGAACTCACAGAGCACCGAAGAAAATCAATATTTTTAGAGTGAACGAAACATACCATATTAAAAATAACTCTAACCTATGCAAGCACTCAACAAATTCCAAGAAGACGACCCAAATGCTCAGCCAAACAAGCTGATCTAGAATTAAACTAAGGCAACATGAGAGTATTAAGCTACAACGAGCAGCCAAGAGACAGAGGTTAGACGAGTGTAAAAGGAAAATTTAAACAACTAGTAGGATATTTAAGGTTTAACCTTCACTAAGCCTAAAATCATCAAAAGCTATAATGAAACTGAGCTAGACAGATATACATTCGAACAGTAAGCAATCTAAAAAAAGAAAAGGGATTTGATCAGAAAATAGCTTAAACTAGATCAATAACACAACAACATATCTTCTCAGCAAAAGGAGTCAGACTTAGCTACATTCAAATGTCAAAACGATAATTTTATATCTCCATTAGAACATCAGAAAACAAATAGCAGGAACAAAATCAAGATGAAGAGTGGATTACCTTTTCCGAGGCAGCGAACTGAGGACAGTGCGAGCAGAACCACGATCTTCCAACCACAAGACTTCGAATGTGAAAGGAACCAGGGTGAAATCTCAAGTCCCGAATGAAACTTGAAGA
>JAJOOR010085758.1:0-12063 GCA_036250505.1 Solanum acaule | reverse complement strand
TAATGAGATCTTGGAATATAATTGGGAATGGTTCAGTTAAAGTCCGGAAATTGGTAATATTGTGATAGACCTTCTAGCTCCATTATTTTACTTCAACTACCGGTGCATCTGCCGGGCTTATGGGGGTCCGTGCAGGTGGTTTCTTTTATTGTGCAAGAGCGTACCCGTCGAGTTTGTGGGAGCCCGGCGGAGTTAGTTAAATTCCTTGTCTTTGTTGCCTGTACGCTCGTGTACATACCAACATTTACTACTCTTTTACCCTTGATTGTGATCCTTTATTTGCATTTCAGTTCACTTTTGCTTATCTTGTTCAGTCGGCCTAATGCCTACTGGGTACCTGTTGTTTTGGTACTCATACTGCACTCTGCATCTATTTTCGTGATGCAGGTCTGAGTACCAGCTACCGACGTTGATTCGAGCCAGCTGCAGTCGTGATCGGAGGCAAGGGTGAGCACACAACGTCCTGGATTTGCCCGTCTCCTTCTGTACTTACTTTTGCTTGTCTTTTGCCTTTTTAGACAGCTTGTTTCTGTAGTCCACTTTTAGGACTTGTATTTTTGTTAGCAGCTCTGTACTTGTGACTTCCAGGTTTTGAGAGGAATTCATTTTGTGTATATATGTCTAGTCGTTTCCGCCCGTTCATTGCATGTTCTTGTTATATTTATTACTATTTTAGGTTGATTGGTTGGTTTTCTACCCTAACATCCCATTACTTCGAGTTCCGGGATATGGGTTGGCTTTCCTACTGGTGGGTCATATAGTAGGCACCATCATGACCTGAGAAATTGGGTCTTGACAATTTAAATCCAAAGTTTCAATGTGATTTTTACTTAAATATCGTTTATTTTTTAGTGAAGTAAATAATATTATTGAATCTCAATGAGCAAAAATTATAACATAAAGAGTACGTATGCATGGTTGAAAGACATAATAATTAGGAACAATATATCAATATCAAGTACCTATAATTATAAACCACATGTTTTGTGTGCTCTATGTACTGACAAAATGATTCGTGAATAAAAACATTTTATAGATAGATGTAGGGCATGAGGACAAACTTAGTCCATCACTATGATAACCTTAGATACTTGGAAGAGCAAAGTTCTTGGCAAAACAGTTGGATGAACTCTTGAAAACCCTAGCCTTCTCCTCTTGGATTCTGTCTCTAAGACTTGAAGCATTAATGAATGTAAAATAATTGACTAACACTGTTAAACCCTTTACTAGTTGTAAAAACATCGTTATTTAGGCTTAGATGGGGTGAGAAAAGACTAAAATATCCCTCTTAAAAGTTGGCGAAAACCTTCTACGAGTCCATCTATGGTTCGTGGTTTATTCTCTGGACCATAGATATCATCTGTGGAATTTATATTAAATTTTACAGCTCAAAATTTCATTCTACGAGTCTAATTTATGACACGTAGAAGTTCCTACGGTCCGTAGAATGGATCCATATGAATTGGACTCCAAAATGTGACTTCTATGAAGTTTTCAACGAGTTGATAATATGAGTCTTCGAAATATCTACGACACATAGATGCAACTCGAAGAAATTGACTTAAGAAAACTCCGATGTGATAGTCTTTAGTAAAATACCATAACTTTTTATTATGAACTCGAAATGAGGAAAATTTGGTGACATTGGAAATAGAACTCATAGGACTTCAGTATTATAGGTCATCGGTCACCTAACTCATTTTGTGTTGAGAGATATGATCATTTGAAGTTCACCTAAGTAGAATCTTATGTCGAAACTGAATCGGTAAGGAATCTTGAAACTCAACTTTGTGCTAGGGATTTCTTGTCACCTTAATTCATATCCAAATTCATTCCGACACAAAAGAATTGACCTTTATACATACGAGCAATTTAAGAATCATCTGATACGACCTTACATGTTGATAAAGAATGATTCAGGCCTTAGCTTAGAAATTTTCGGGATGTTACATCTGCCCTCATCTGTATTTATTATTTAAAATACAATATGTATCAACAAATACAAAAATGTGTACAATTTGTAAGATTGGTATTTTAAAACAGTCGAGAATAAAATTCAACAAACACTTCTAATTCGTAGATGTATCGACGAATATTGATGGACAAATAAAAATATAGAGATGGACAAATAACAGTAAAGAGAGGAATTAAATAGTAGTTGATTAGGTTGTGTTTTTTTCGAAAAGTAGAATAGAATTTCCTACAGGGAATTGGAGGTTGTTAGGCAATAATTGCATATTTGGATCATTTGACTAGCAATAGAGTTATGAGTCGAAAACATTTCAAATGAAGGAAAAAATTATTCTATATAAAATAGAGATATATTTTATCCTTTTTCATTATCTTACACAATTTACAAAATAGGTTCACTTTTAATCGATACCAAAAACTCCCAAATATATTTCATAAAATTTAAATACTAGTATACGATTTTTTACCCAATTGGTGACCATTAAGTTTGAGGGTTGCTCTATATTAGTCCTTGTATATATAAAAATGTTTTTTTTTTTACCCAAGTTCCTCTTATTAATTTCTTATAACAATACAAAAAATAAAGAAATAATTTTGGCAATTACTTATAAAAATATCAGACATATCTAAAGAGTAAATGCATGGTTGACAGAAATATTGGATTCACACTCAACTTAATAAATTGCAAGGCACAATAATTAAGAGCAATTTATCGATATCAAAAGTACTTAAAATTATAACACATTTTGATGTGTTCTATATATGAAAAAATGACTCATAAATATAAGAACATTACATTAGGGGACCATATGTTTTTTACTGTTGGTATAATTTATTTATTTGTTTTTTATGTTTCCTTCCATCCATCACTATAAAAATTCAACGGAAAAGGGTCAAAACTATCCTCAAACTATTCGAAATAGAGCAAATATACCCTTCATTTCATTTTTGGCTCAAAAATACCCTTGCCGTTAACATAAGAGACCACAAATACCCTCCAACTTAACAGCCCCGTTTAACCTCATGACGTGGCATCTGATGTGGAAAAAATAAGCCACATGGCTCAACACCTAAAGATCCACACGACTGCCACCTAAGCTACCCATGCCCATTAACCCTTTACCCATCCCACTAAATAGACCGATCCGTTCCCAATTAAAGGTTAAAGAATAGAGATTCTGGCTGCTGCAAGTGTTGATTATGGCTGCCAAAAGGAGCAGATTGCCAATCTAACTTATAATGCTGAACAACTTTCTCTTAGAAACAGCGACCCCAAAAATGGCGCAAGCGAGATCAAGAGTGAAACAGTTGAGAGAGTTGTTATTCCCGTCGCAACAGATGGATCTGCGTTTAGTTTTGGAGATGATGAAGACTATGAATGTGAACGGGTCGGTCCATTTAGTGGGGTGGGTAAAGGGTTAATGGACATGGGTAGCTTAGGTGGCAGTCATGTGGATCATTATTCCACGTAGGATGCTTATGTGTTGGACCATTTGGCTTATTTTTTCCACATCAGATGCTATGTCATGAGGTTAACGGGGCTGTTAAGTTGGAGGGTATTTGTGGTCTCTTATGTTAACGGCAAGGGTATTTTTGAGCCAAAAATGAAACGGAGGGTATATTTGGTCTATTTCGAATAGTTTGAGGGTAATTTTGACCCTTTTCCGAAAATTCAAAAGTTCAGCTATGAAATTATTATTAATATATATATATACCATTTTTGTGACACTAAGTTTAAGACAAAAGGTCCCACATCGATAAAAGCATAGGAAAGATGTTGGGTATACAACTTATAAGTAAGCAGTTCATACCAATTAAAGATGTGTATTAAAGTCGTGCAGGCATAAGCCAAAAGCGAATAATATCACTAGTGAACTGGACCGTTACGAATTTCATAAATAAATGTATATACTCATGTAGTCGTGTAAGACATCAAATACGCTCTCTGTCTCAGATGATATTTTAGCTATTCAAGATTCAAATTATACAAACTTCAATTTAGATTTTAAAAAATATTTTTTTCATTATATTGACATGAGAAGAATTACATTATATAATATTTTTTGAACATTAAGAAAAGGCCACATGCCAAGAGTAGTAAACTACAAAACGTCATTTTTACTTCAATGGTGTTTATTTTAGAGTGAAGAAAATAATACAATTGAATCTCAATGAGCAAAAATCATCACATAAAGAGTACCTAATGCATGGATGGTTGAAAGACATAATAACTAGGAACAATATAATTATAAATCATATATTTTGTGTGTTATATATGCCGACAAAATGACTCATGAATAAAAAAGCGTTTTATAGGGGGCCATAGTTTTTTTTAATATCCCTTTCTTTTTCTTTTTTTTTGTTTCGTTTCTTTGTGCTTTTTTATTGGTGAAGTGTATATTATTTGGATAAGATCTATCCTTAAAATATTGGATTCATAGGAAGTACCTCATCGGTGTCAAAGAGTGGCACCCCCACCCGCTTGCACATTGTTGTCACTAGTCCAGGTAGGAAGAAAGCCTTCTTGTTCCCTCTGTAGAAGATCTTCCACTTGGACATAATCTGTGCCCCCACATTCAGCCCAATCCCCCGCATAGCACAAGACATCACTAGAGCTCGAGGGAAGGTCACATCGGTGTGGTTACCCAAAGGGCGGATCCTCCTAGATACTAGGTGCAACCATCTCTTGGCATCTGGTGACCAGTGAGTACTGGTGATTCCCTCGGTGGTAGCCCAGTAAACCTGATCCCAACGCGCAACCTCAACCAATGTGTCCCGCAGCCAACCCAAATCCATCTCTCTCAGTCTGGTCTCGTACTCTAAGTTGGAGACCTCTGTCAGCTCGAGCACCTCATTGATGAATTGAGTGCTCATAGGGATATCGACTCCTCGGATGAAGATGATAGGGTAAGGATCGTCCCAGTGGACCGTAGGGAGTAGGGCATAAAACTCCCGCACCCAGCCTGAGCGCGGGGCGGGGGGAGCCTCGGTCAGTGGACTCCAACCAAACTCCATCAACTTTCCATTGTCATTTTCCTTACGTTTCTTTTGGGTTGAAAGCCCTGTTGTCTTTCCTCTTCCCTTTCTCTTTTTTTCTTTAACAATACATAGAGCTATTAAAATATATGTAAATAAAACATATATGATCTAGTGATTTTGAAGAGATACAATTTAACAAATGGATAAACTTACATGGAGGCAGGGTTGCGCTTACATCGGCAGTTTCACTATCATTAGAAATATGCATATTTTTCATCATGATTGGCTGCAACCACAACAACAACAAACCGAGTAATGTCCCACTACATGATTAGCTGCAACATACTATAATATTAGATAAATAAATACTAGTCAAAATTACAAATCATAAAAGTAAAAGATAGCAATTAACAAACAAAAATGCCAAAATGATAAAGTAATAAAATAGTGTTCAAAAATTGAGAGAAACAAATAAAGCTTCTAAGCAAAAAGATAAAGAAATATGGGAAAAGTAGAAAATAGAAATTAACTATTTCGGTAAGTGAAAAATAAAATTTCTACGGACAAACTGATTCAAACAAATTTTATCTTGATGACAAGTTGAAAATCAAAACCAATCATCATCCTCAACTTCATCATATTCACTAGTATCTTCATCTATTGTAGAATCACTGAAGTCATCTACATTTTCATGATCAGGCTCATCTACAACTACTAAGTCGACTTCTTCCTCGTTATTGAGAGAAGGTGCTTCAACACTCACTCCATCAATATCTCCTCTTTCAGCTAAGTCAATTAGTTGATATTGTTCCATTTCATCTTTTTGTTCGGGAAGATCATACAAATTTCGTGGTCTTACCCTTATCACTGAATGCCATTTTTCACTTTGACCATGTTTCACATAATACACTGATTGAGCCTGTGAGCCTAGAATGAATGGATCACCTATATAATGAAGTCGTGTTATATCTACACAGAAAAATCCATATTCATCTTTTTTGTAACCTCTACTTTGACTACGACCTTGAGGAGGAACTTCAAACCAATCACATTGAAATAACATAACTGATTTATTGTTCATATATTGGATCTCTAAAATTCTTCTTATCCTTCCAAACTAATCAACATTTCCTGTATGTTCATCACTCTTCACAACCACACCACTATTTTGAGTTTTCAAACCTAGATCAGATTCCATTGTTCGAAATCGAGAACCATTCAAGATATATCCACTATAACAAAAAACTCGAGGATCTGGAGGTCTTGCCAAAATTAATAATTCTTCAGTAATTCGGTTATCACCATTTTCCTTTAACTGTATCATATGTAGTATTTTAATTTCAAAATCACAAATAATATTAATTTTATTTTAAAAATAAATTTACAAATCATCAAATGAAAGATTTTACCTTTTTTTCAAACCATAAAGGAAATTCCTCCTTGTGTCTCTTTGTTACATTTCTATTATTCTCCTTTGTTAATATTTCTAAATGTTCCCTCTAGATTGTGGAGATTTGAATTTTTTTTAAAAAAAATACAATACAATTGTTAAGTGTTTGCAAGAAAATGATGTAAAGGTGAAACATATCTTACTCAATCCAAGGTCTGACTTCCTCACAATTTTGGAGAATGTAAAAATGAGCCTGATTGATTTCTAAAGTATTCAAATTTGTCCAGGAACCCCCTGCTAGTGGTTTACCATGAAAATTAAATATAGATAAGCTATTGTGATCAATGTTAGAAGAATTAGAATTCCTATCTGGACGATTTTGCTTTGTTTCCATATCACTCAAATATCTAGAGAACAATGTAATGCACTCTCCTGCAATATGACCCTCAACAATTGATCCTTCCACACGATAGTTGTTGCGTACATAACCTTTCAAGGTTCGCAGAAATCTATGAAGAAAAATATTAATAGTTTAATAAATTTAAATTAAAATAATAGATTTAAAAAGTAAGAAACCAACCTCTCAATGTAATACATCCATCGAAATTGAACAGGACCACCCAACTTAGCTTCATTTGCCAAATGAATTGCCAAATGAACCATAACATCAAAGAACGTTGGCATGAACACACGTTCTAATTTACATAATGTCACTCGTATGCTTTTATCTAGCTGATCTAGCTTCTCCACAGATAACTCTTTAGAACACAAATCATTAAAGAACAATGAAAATTCAATTAATGGGTCATGTGCATCTTTTGGTAAAATTTCTTTAATGATAAGTGGTACAATACACTGAAAAAGAACATGATGATCATGACTTTTAAGCCCAAAATTTTTAGCTTCCTTGATACAGCGACTAATGTTAGAAGCGTAATCATCAGGAAACTTAACTTTTTTGATGAGCTGACAAAATTGAATTCTTTCCACCTTAAACATTGTATAACTTGCTGGAGGAAGTATGTATTTATCCGCACTTTTTATGGGATGGAGAGACTTTTTGATCTTCATTTCTTGTAAGTCCAATCGAGATTTCAGGGTGTCCTTTGTTTTTCCTTCAATATCCAACAACGTACCTAACACACTTTCACTAATATTCTTTTCAATGTGCATCACATCCAAATTATGTCTCAACAATAAAGTCTTCCAATATGGAAGTTCAAAGAATATACTTTTCTGTTTCCATTTATCATATCTTTCAGTATCTCGTTTTCTTTTTCTTGTGTTGTCATCGGTGGACCTTTGTGAAGAGGTATTAAGTTGCACAAGCACATCTTCACTACTCAAAGCATGTGGTGCAATTCTTTCTTCCTTTGTGTTATCGAAAAAACTTTTATTTCGACGATAAGGATGATTTATCTCCAAGAACCTACGATGACATATATAGCATTGCTTTCGACCATGTTTCAAGTAAGTAGAGCACGTATGCACATGACAAACTGGACAAGCTAATTTACCATTAGTGCTCCAACCAGAAAAAATACCATAAGCAGGAAAATCATTGATTGTCTACAACAAAGAAGCATGTAATTGAAAA
The DNA here is from genome assembly GCA_036250505.1 of Solanum acaule. Lineage (NCBI taxonomy): Eukaryota > Viridiplantae > Streptophyta > Magnoliopsida > Solanales > Solanaceae > Solanum > Solanum acaule. Next base: position 4,126 of record JAJOOR010085758.1, on the reverse strand, counting down.
TTTTGTTTCATAAAATCATCATAAGTCTCAATTGCATCCCTCCATAAGATTTTCAAATCATCAATCAAAGGTTGGAAATACACGTCAATATCCATACCAGGTCCTTTCGGTCCTGGAATAAGTAAAGACAACAAAAGATTAGACTATTTCATGCATAGCCATGGGGGAGATTATATGGAATCAAGATAACTGGCCACATGGCTATGCATTACTCATTGAACCAAAAGGATTAAAACCATCTGAAGCAAGTCCAAGTCTTACACTATGAGGATCTGAAGCAAAATTTGGATATTTTTCATCAAAACTTTTCCATGCCAATGAGTCAGCAGGATGTTGTAACACTCCATCGTCAACTCGTTCATCCTTATGCCACCTCATTTCTTTTGCGGTTCCTTTTATCATTAACAATCGTTGTAATCTAGGTATAATAGGAAAGTATCTAAGAATCTTTCTAGAAATTCCTTTCTTTTTGTTATTCAAATTACCTGAAGCAACCTCACTATTGAAATCTTTTCCATTTCTCATTGTCCATCTTTTTTCACCACATTTAGGACATTGTTCAAGATCTGCATATTCCTTTCTATATAAGATACAATTATTAATGCATGCATCTATCTTCATGTTGGAAAGAAAAAAGGAAGTAAAGGAGAAAGTGAACAGAAAAATAGAGCAAAAAACAGAAGTAAAAGCTACTGCAAAGTTTTGTTTCTGATTGATAATGGAAGCAACAAGTCTGCCTATAAATAGGCTTACCGTAAAACAGAAAATACTAAAATCTAGGTCCACCAAACCACTAACTACTAATTAGCTACTAATCTACCACAATATCTAAACATGCTAAGATAAAGAAAACTAACTAACAAACTCCTGAAGACTTGGTCAAGTATCTGAATCACTTTTCAACACTCCCCCTTGATTCAAAACAGCAAACTCCAAGTTGACCTCTGAAGAACTCGTGCTTTGCTTGCGGAAGTGACTTCGTGAAGATGTCTGCTGCTTGCTCATTTGTATCACAAGACTTCAAAGTAATTTCTCCAGTAGAAACAAGACCTCTAATATAGTGATAACGAATATCAATGTGCTTTGTTTTGCTGTGAAATGCTGGCTTCTTCGGCATCGCAATAGCAGATATATTGTCACAAAATATCTCCGTTGCACCAGTCGGTTTCTGATTAAAATTTGCAACAAGTCTCCTTAACCAAACTGCTTGACAAGCTGCAGAGGTTGCTGCAATTTATTCAGCCTCTGAAGTTGATAAATCGACCACTTCCTGCTTCTTGGAACTCCATGAAACTGCTCCAGACCCAAGATTAAACAAGAAACCAGATGTGCTCTTTCGATCATCAATGCTGCCTGCGTAGTCACTATCAGTAAAGCCAGTTAATGTGAAATTTGTTACCTTAGAATACCAAATTCCATGCTCTGTTGTCCCAGCAATATATCTTAGTACTCTCTTTGCAACTCCAAGGTGAAGCTTGCTTGAATTGTGCATAAATCTCGATATAACGCCAACAGAGAAAGCAATATCTGGTCTTGTATGAGACAAGTAATTCAAACCACCAACCAGACTTCTAAAATAAGTTGCATTTGCCATTTCAGAACCAACATCACGACACAACTTTTCATTAATGTTCATCGGCGTAACAACAATTTTACAATTTACCATAGTAAACTTTTTCAAAAAATCTGTCGCATATTTTCTTTGTGAAAGAAATATGCCTTCGATTCCCTGTTTCACCTCAAGACCAAGAAAATAATGCAGTAGACCCAAATCAGACATCTCAAAATTCTTCATCATGCAGTCCTTAAAATCAGTGATCATAGACTCATTCGAACCCATATATATCATATCAACAACGTAAAGACATACGACCAAAAAAACATTTTTACCTTCTCGTTTTACATAAAGAGTAGGCTCATTGTTACTCCTTTCAAAATCATTCTCATGGAAATATGAATCAATCTTGAAGTACCATGCCCGCGACGCTTGCTTTAAGCCATAGAGTGCCTTTTTTAACCTGTAGACATTATCTTCTTTGCCATTTACTACAAAACCCTCAGGTTGTGAGACATAGACTTCCTCTTCCAAATCACCATTTAAAAAGGCAGATTAACATCGAATTGGTAAACTGACCAACTTAAATTAGCAGCCAAGGCTAAAAAAGTTCTCACAGTTTCAAAGCGAGCAACAGGAGAAAAAGTTTCTTCAAAGTCAATACCTTGTTGCTGGGAATAACCTTTTGCGACGACCCTTGCCTTATGTTTTTGGAAGCTGCCATCAGCATGATACTTGGTTCTAAACACCCATTTGAGCCCAATAGCTTTCTTTCCTTCAGGCAAATAGCCATCAACTCTTCTTCCATAGCCTTGCACTATTTATCCTCTTTTTCAGCATCTTCAAAGAGGATAGGATCTGAAACAAGTAAAGCAAAGGTACAAGATGTACTGTTAGCATATCTAGGATTTTGTTTCCTATCTCTTGTTGATCTTCTTAATGGAGTTGGCTCAGCGGAAGGTTTTTCCAATATTGGAGAAGTTGCTGGTGCAATTGATGAGGTAGACGATGGACCAGCCAAAAGAGGATCAGCTACATACTCTTGATCAATAATATCGTCAGAAGGCAACAACTTAATGTTTGAACTTTCATTTGTGGAATTAAAATTCCAACTTGCATCTTCATTAAACACAACATTTCTATTGACCGTAATCTTACCACTCACTGGATTATATAACTTATAAGCCTTGGATTGTGTGCTATATCCAACAAAAATACATTTTTCACATTTTTCATCAAGCTTACGTCGAGCTTGTGAATTTATCAAGGCATAAGCTATACAACCAAAGACACGTAAGTGGCTTACCTTGGGCTTGTTACCTCTCCAAGCTTCATATGGTGTTTGATTAAACACTGCCTTAGTAGGAGAAATATTCAGCAAATAGACAGCAGTGGCAACAGCTTCAGCCCAAAAACACTTCAGTACACCTCTACCTTCCATCATGCTTCTGCCCATCTCGACAACTGTGCGGTTCTTTCGTTCTGCTACACCATTTTGCTCTGGTGTATAAGGTGCTGTGAGTTCTCTGTGTATTCCATTTCCCTCACAAAAGGAACTGAATTCTTTTGACATAAACTCACCACCTCTATCTGTTCGAAGTGTTTTTAGTCTACATCCACTTTGTCTCTCAACAAAAGATTTAAATTTCTTGAAATTGTCAAAAGTTTCAGATTTAAATTTCAAGAAATATATCCAACTCATACGACTATAATCATCAGTAAAAAGCAGAAAGTATCGACTTCCCCCTAAAGACTCAACACTCATAGGACCACACAAATCAGCATGTACTAACTCAAGACAAACAGAAGCTCTCCAAGACTTGCTTATAGGAAAACATTTTTTACTTTGTTTCCCATAAACACAACTTTCACAAAAATCAAGATTCTCAACTTTTGGCAACCCAAAAACCATTTCCTTTTGACTCAATAACTTCAATCCATTAACATTTAAATGCCCATAACGTAAATGCCATAGTCTAGTTTCATTATCTCCACTAGCTACCATAGTACACCTCTCAACCATTGAAACTTCTAGAGGAAACATTTTATTGTTAGCCATTGGAACTTTAGCAATGATTTTCTCAGATTTCTTATTTTTAATAGTGCAAACACCATCGTCAAAGAAAATTGAGTATCCGCTAATCATTAGTTGTCCAATGCTAAGCAAATTATGAGATAGACTAGGAACAAACATCACATCTTCTAAAATCTTAGCATTACCTTGGCTGGTCATAATGCTAACTGTACCTCTACCTTCAACCTGAATCTTCTTGTTGTCTCCTAGCCTTACATCTGATTTTTTTGACTCATCGAGTTCCTTGAACAATGATCTTGTTCCAGACATATGATTGGAACAACCACTGTCCAAAAACCAAAAATCGTTAGGAGTTTCTTTTTCACAATAAAGGGCCATGAACAACTTACTGTCATCATCATTTTCCTCTACAAAGCTTGCTTGGTTATTCTTATCCCTCTGTTTTTGCCAACAATAAGCTTCTTTATGACCTGATTTTCTGCAGTAGTTGCACAGAAACGTCTTAGCCTGCTTCTCTTCATTTGATCCTCCTCTAT
>JAJOOR010085757.1:0-68933 GCA_036250505.1 Solanum acaule | reverse complement strand
TGCACAGAAACGTCTTAGCCTGCTTCTCTTCATTTGATCCTCCTCTATCTCGATTTCTTCCTTGGCCTCTTCCACGGCCTCTTCCTCGAAAACCACCTCTGCCTCTTCCACGATTTGCAAAGTTTTCTAGCTTATCTTTCTGATGAATGGACTCCCCCTTCACTTGAAATGCCTTTTCTTCATATTTTTCATGCGATCTTAGGAGCCTCTCTTCATGAGCTTGCAAAGAACTCATTAGTTCATCAAAAGTATAATCAGATAAGTCATGAGATTCCTTAATCGCAACAACAATATGTTCAAACTTTGAAGTAAGACTCCTTAAAACTTTTGCTACAACCGTTTCTTCAGATATGTTTTCACCATAAGACTTCATTTGATTAACAAGAGAAGAAACTCTAGACAAATAAGTTTGAACAGATTCATTACTTTTCATAGAAAGAGTTTCAAAGTCACGACGGTAAGTCTGTAATTTTACCGTAATCACCTTAGCTGAACCTTGAAATTCCTTCTTCAAAATCTTTCATGCCTGCGAAGATGTAGTTGCTGCTGCAATTCTTGAAAAAATTGTATCATGGACTGCTTGTTGAATCAGGAATAGCACTTTGGCATCCTTCTTTTTTATCTCTTTCAATTTTTCCGTCTCTTCGTCAGAGTCTGATTGCTCCACGAAGCCTGCTTCAACCAAATCCCAAACTCCTTGTGATTTGAAAAGAGTTTTCATTTTGATACTCCAAAACTCATACTTTTCACCAGTAAAAATTGGCATGAGTTGTTGGGAAGATGATGAAATACCATTTACTGCCATTTTTCCTCACAATTTCCAGAAAGGAACCTGGCTCTTTATACCAGATTTGTTGGAAAGAAAAAGGAAGTAAAGGAGAAAGTGAACAGAAAAATAGAGCAAAAAACAGAAGTAAAAGCTACTGCAAAGTTTTGTTTCTGATTGATAATGGAAGCAACAAGTCTACCTATAAATAGGCTTACTGTAAAATAGAAAATACTAAAATCTAGGTCCACTAAACCACTAACTACTAATTAGCTACTAATCTGCCACAATATCTAAACATGCTAAGATAAAGGAAACTAACTAACAAACTCCTGAAGACTTGGTCAAGTATCTGAATCACTTTTCAACACTTCACATAATCTAAACCAAAATCTTTAATTATCTTTTGAACTTTATAAATAAAATTTGGGAGCACATTTTCTTTAGGTAAAGCATCACTAAGTAATTTCAACAAAGAGTCAAATGAAGTATTACTCCATCCATGCATACACTTCATTTGAAAAAGACGCACTATAAAAGAGAGTTTGGAGAAGTTTTCACAACTTGGATATAATCGAGTTTCTGCATCCTTCATTAACTTATATAATCTCTTAGCTTCTGCATTTGGCTCTTCGTGTGGTGACTCAGTTGTCTCATCAAAGTCATAACTATTATTGGGAACACCATGATATATATCATGCAACATTTCAAAAACAGGAGCATCATCTTTTTCTAAATTTGAATCTTCACTAAAATTTGTTTTATCATCTGAAGATAGATTAAGCTCACCATGATGAATCCACTTTTTATAAGTTTGATTCATTCCCAACCTACATAAATCTGTTCTCACTTCATCTCGCGTTTTCCAAAGAACATTATTGCATTTTATGCACAAACATTGAATTCTTACACCAACCTCAAGATTAGAAAATGCAAGATTCAAAAATTGCTCCACACCATTTAAATATTGCGGTAACGCTCTATTTTCAATAAGTATCCAACTTTTATCCATTATATACTTACCTACAACAATTTTAAATCAATTAATATAAAGTTATATGACTTTTTAATAAAAAAAATAAAGAAAGAAAGTGTTAGAGAAAAACTTCATATTATGAAAGGTCAACATAAAAACTAGAAAGTGCTTTTAAGACCAGTAATTCTATTTTGTATATCTACATCTATGAACATCTTCAAAAATCATTCATATATCTACAACCTCTCATACAAAAGAGTATAAAATATATAAGATTAGAATAGCTAAACAATTTAAATTCAAATCTACATGTGATATTTCAATACCAATATAAGCAACTTAAAAAAAAGATGGCTTATAAATGAGTGGTGCAACTATGAATTTATAGGAGTTGGAAATACTCCTATAAAGTTGGCTTATAAATGAGTGGTGCAACTAGTACTAAGACATATCACGTGTATCTTTACCATATAGCAGAAAATAACATGTAAGAAAGTGTGCTAAAGATAGCTATGCAGGCAAGTTATATGGCATATCTTAAGTGAGAATATGATAAATTCATCGGTACCAATGGCAACAAGTTGGTCAACCAATACTTCAGACAAGCATACACATGACCAAACTGTATTACATCAATATCACTTCAAAATGTAAGGAAGAACTAAAATAAAAGAGTAAATTGTGATCACACCTGCTTACCACTGGAAATAGGTCGTAGTATTGCTCCAGCACATACAACTTTAGCTTTAGCTGTGGCAATAAATGGAAGATGAGACCCTGCAAAACAATAAACCATGCTAAGAATATTCATATAATTAATCTAAATTCTTAGATTATTCAACCAAACAAATGCTATCACCTATGAGAAGAAAAGAAAATTCAGTCTTGAGAGACCATACCTTAAAACTAATGAGGTGTTAGAAGAAAAGGTGCAATAAAGTACAAGGAACAATCTTTCAGATGCTATGTAGTAGCACAATGTATCATAAACATAATCGTTGACTCTGAACCATCAATGGGTTTGGAAACTCGACAATGAAGATCACAATGTCAAACTATACCAATAGATACCAAAGATAATTAACTCTTTTTTTAAATGTTGAATAGACTAGTTTTTGGTCAAAAACTAAATTTCGTAAAAGTTTAAAAAGCAACAGCAGACACTAACCTAAACAAATCTTGCACTTAAAATAAAAAATAAGACACACACATTAATCAATCAACAGCCACAGGCATTCCCACTAGATAAAAACAACCCAAATTAATATTCGCACACAGACTTTCGGCCTTACAGTTCCTCTCAACACCCCACACCCAGTCGTTTGGGGGCAGTTTCCAATTTCACAAAGCCCAATTATCAGCAAAACTAGACGTCAATGTCAGAATGTCTTGGTCATTAGTAAACATTTTTGCCCAAACTTTCCTTACTGTAACCGCAAAAAACAGACCATAAAACCCCAATATGAAGCTACCAACAAGGCTTACAATTGCTGCAATTTTCTCTTTGTTTGGTTGTCTAGCACCTAACTCATTGCCCACTCTTGTTGATACACTGAAACTAAGAGATGGCGGAAATATATAAATCAAAGATGTTGTTTGAATTAAAATTCCCTTTGATGCAGCTGTAGCTCTCAGATTTATCAAAAGTTGGCAGAGCAATTTCATGATTTCGTACCATTCCAGGCAAACCGAAATACAACTAGGAATCCCATCCCACTAATCTCTCCAAAGAGACTAAATACAAAAGCAATTGAACTTTAACAATGCAAATCAAATTTTACAAAATAACCTAGGAGACTAAATCATAAGAAAATCATATGCAAGAATTCACCAAACTTTGTGAAAAGAAACTAAATCATAAAGAAAACTCACCAGATAGACTTCAAGAACAACCTCTTCTTTAGTAAAACAAGAACGAGAAACCTAGTTTCAGTTTTCTCCAAAACTGAAGAGGCGCAAGTTTTGGCAAAGGAAAATAAAAATTCTGAACTTCTACAAAAAAAATTGGCGGAAACAAAATAAACCGCGATTGGATTGGCAGAAAACTAAAAGTAATCTATTTTTTGCCACAAAGTTTTAAGTTATTGTCAAATTAAATATATTAGCAACAATAAAAAAAAAATATTGTTGCCAAATAATTTTTAGGATAGTAACAAATTAATTAAACTGTTGCCATTATTAAAGTTGGGCAACAATATCATTATTGTTGCAAAAACGTTGTTGTAATATTTTAATAATTGAAACTTATTATATTAATTATTACTCCCTCCGTCCCATTTTATGTGGCACCATTTCCTTTTGGGTCAGTCCCAAAAAAAAATGTCACATTTCCTTATATGGTAAGTATTTAAAGGTACAATTCCTCTTTTACCCTTGTTGGTCCCACTTAATCTTAAAAATAGTACTCCAATACATTTGTGAAGAGAGAGAAAAGTGAGTCTACTTTTTAAAGAGCAATTTGATAAACATTTCAAAGTCTTCCTTTATTTCTTAAACTCCGTGCCCGGTCAAATGTTGCCACATAAAATGGGACGGAGGTAGTATTAACAATATAATATCGCAACAACACTAACATATTTGGCAACAACAAAAATATTGTGGTTAAAAATTAAAAGATATACCAACAATTAAATCAAATTGTTGTGATTTATCAATATAAGCCAACAATAATATAGTTGTTGCTAAAAAGTTGTTGCTAATTCCATAGTTTGTTGTAGTGAATTTATAAGGGTCTTCCACATCTTGCCCATCAGACGATCCCTCTCTACATTCTTCTTCTTCTCCCATCGCAGCTGGCGGCAGAGCATCTCAGCCTCGAGGGAAGTGGAGGGTGGAACTGGAGTTGAGGCGCTAGCATAAAAGCCTCCCAATTACCTCTGGACAGCCGCCAGGTCTTCCTCCACGCGAACACCTGGAAGTGAGGGCTGAGACTGGGTAGGAAGGATGTCGTCAGCCTTATCATCATCCTTTCCTTCGTCGTCCACCTTAGCCGCTGCTTGGCTACTGTCGGCCCCGTCTGTCTTCCGTTTCTTCCTTCCTAGGGTGGAGGACTGCCTGATTAAAAAAGGATGAAAAAGGGGATCCATAGGAAGTACCTCATCGGTGTCCAAGAGTGGCACCCCCACCCGCTTGCACATTGTTATCACTAGTCTATGTAGGAAGAAATCCTTTTTGTTCCCTCTGTAGAAGATCTTCCAATCGAACATGATCTGTGCCCCCACATTCAGCCCAATCCCCTGCATAGCACAAGACACCACTAGAGCCCGAGGGAAGGTCACATCGGTGTGGTTACCCAAATGGCGGATCCTCCTAGATACTAGGTACAACCATCTTTTGGCATCCGGTGACCAGTGAATACCGGTGATTCCCTTGGTGGTATCCCAGTAAACCCAATCCCGACGTGCAACCTCAACCAGTGTGTGCCGCAACTAACCCAAATCCATCTTTCTCAGTTTGGTCTCATACACCAAGTTGGAGACCTCTGTCACCTCGAGCACCTTATTGATGAACTGAGTGATCATAGGGATATCGACTCCTCAGATGTAGATGGTAGGGATATCATAAGAATCGTCCCAGCGGACCATAGGGAGTAGGGCATAAAACTCCCTCAACCAGCCTGAGTGCGCGATGGGGGGAGCCTCGGTCAATGGACCCCAACCAAACTCCATCAGCTGGGCACGAAAGGCGGGTGCTTTCTCCGCTAAGCCCAACAAGTGGAAACCCCTCTCGCACAAGAATTTTGTGTTCCGATGATCATGGTGTCTCTCTCGACTGGAAGTATCGGGGAACCGAATGAAGGGTAAGTTTTCCTCATTAATCCTAGCCATGGTTAGACAAGCCTGCAAAAATTCATGAAACTTACGCATTAGGACTCCATGGAATTAGTCAAACCTTAGCTAAGAAAAGGAAAAATTTCTAATTGAAATGTCAAGGGGCCATTTTCCGCAGGGTTCCGCTTTAGCGGCCCTGCCATAGCAGGATGAAGGTCGCTATAGCTGGATGTAGGCCGCCACAGATGAACTTTAGGGTGCGATTACGCGCCCCTTCACCATAAAACCTCATTTTAAACAAAATTTCACAAAATGAGTGTTGCTAGAGTACCCTAGTACCTAAATATGCAAAGACCCTAGAAATTCAACCCCTAAATGGTGTCCGAATTCAAGTTTTACACCAAGAAAAAATTCAACTTCCACCACCCATTTTGGATCCATTTCGTCCATATTATCGTGAAATCCTTACGCTTAGAATGTTGTGGAGATATTGTGAACATAAAAGAAGTGTCCATGCTACATTTTTCTTATCAAATCAAGCAAACCTCTGTAAACATTTTTTAGAACTACCCAAAGGCCATTCTACCCAACCGATTCGTGCCATGCAATCGTTTAAGTATTGAAGTAATAAGAGTAGGGAGAAAGAACATTACCTTAAGATTGACGTTCAGAGTGAAGCGATTGAGAGAGTTTTGGGAGTATTTGGAGTGGGTATAGGAGGAAATGGGGAAACCATTCCCCTTTCCCCTTTCTAATCTGATTCCGATCTCTCGCCACAGCGGGAAGATCCTTACCACAGTGGCCCCGCCTCAGCTAGAAACCTGCCGCTCTAGCGGGGTCAGGCAAGACCAATCGGCGTGTCTCTTTTCCTCCGGGTATTGCCTCATTTCCCTAGCCAGTTCCCTGGGTAAAGATCTTTCCGTGCCTAAACCTTGGGAAATGCTATCTTTCGTTGTCCTATAACGGGCCGATCCATTAGTTTTGAAGTACTCCAAATAAGTTTGTGCTTACTCCTCCGCTTGTCGTTTGGGGCAGAATGAGGGGTAAATTGGTATCTATTGTAATAATTCGAACGTCTTTACATATGAAGGGAAAAAAATGTGAGTAACTGGGCCCACTATCCCGGCAGAGTGGGGTGATGCCTCTATAGTGACACCCCAGCAAGATGGGAGGGCTAGAGCGGGAGAGGCAGAGGTAGAACTTAATGACGCGAATTCTTATTTTCTCCCTTTTCCATAAATGCCAAAAAGAGACGAGGAACCCCCAGAAACCCTCGAAAGGTTGCTCTAGGCTTGGGAAGGAAGGAGAAACATATTTATAACGCAAGGTTGAAGATAACTCACCGATTCATGTCCAAAAATTGACCGTCTTGTTGTCCGGAAGCCAGGATTGGGCTACAATCCCTCTGCAGCTGCTTGGCGCCCAAGTAGGCTAGGTTTACTTACTTGAGTAGTCGTAAGTTCGTGCTCACTGCGTAATGTAATGCTAATTGATGGTAGGATTCCTGTTAGGCCTTCAGGCACAGAAAAGAGACGGTTGTACACGTACTCCTAGTTGTTAAATATGATGGGTACCGTGGGGAAAATCTCATCTTGTGAATTAGGGGTAGGTGATGGTTCGATTTCTTGTTGTGTGATATATGCCGGTTAATTGCTTTATGATATGCATGCATATATGTGTGAATAGGGAAATGTGAATGAAATCTAACGCAATGATTATGTATGAACAATTACATGCCATGAAACTATTACATGCCATGAACCTATTACTTAAATGTATGACTATGATCACTGTTCATTATGGGAGTGATTGTGACTGTGGTTGTGCTGACTGGATTAGGTGTCACATTTCGACACATATATTGGATCAGATTTCACGTTCCGAAACATATATTAGACCGGGTGTTGATCAGTCCAAAGATTGGACTCATTTAGGGCTATATTTTAATGGATAATGTGTCCTCAAATGCTTATTTTATCTCAATATCTGATGAAAACACTTAAGTTTCAGGTATTTGAAGTGTGAAGGAAAACATGGACACTATGTCGCAAAAAGGAACGAAAAGGCTGAAAAGAACGAAGAAATGAAGGCCTGAGGATCGCCGAGTCAACTCGGCGAGTCGCCAAAGGGTCTTACTTCACCTTTTGTTCCAGTGTGCTTAGCTCTGAAGAAAAGGATCAAGTCGGCGGAAAAAGGGAGCAGTCGGCGCATCGCCGAGAAGTTTCGCGAAGTAGTACCATGTCGCCCAATGACCCAGAGCGCGACAATGCTGAAGGCTGGTGCAAGACTGAGATGAACTACACCAAACGGTGAATTGCCGAGTTAATCGGCGATTTCGACTAACGACGTCGAACAATCCGCTGCAGCACAAATTTGTGAAAACTATAAATATTAGTTAGAGTTTTAGTTTTAGTGTGAAACAATTATTAAAATTTTCACGTAGTGTCGAACAATTATTATAATTTTCATATAGAATAGTACTTTTTGAAATTTTTGCTTTGAGTTTGAGAGGGTTTTGAAAATTTGAAGAAGAAAAGGGTTTCATCTCCAAGGATTTGGACTTGGGTCTCTTGGATTCTTCATTATTGGCCTATAACAAGACTCAAATCTTCATACCCGTTTGAATGCAAGATCATTTAGGTATAAATTTCTATCTTTTGATGTGTGGCTTAAAAACCCCAATTCTTGGGGTGTGATTTAGCGAATATGGGTTAAGATAATTATTGGGACTTGCTTGCTGATAGTTTAATCGTAGTTTAATTGTGATTTCGTTTAGTGGTGGTGGATGAATTTAATGAATTTGTAGTTGCAAATACAAGTTTATTTATGTGTTTTCTACTTGCTTGAGAGAGAGGTCGTAGAACTAAGACCACTAGATTGATAGCCAGTGTGATTGGGTTGACATGAGGTTCAGCTCGAGAGAGTGAACCCTAGTCCCATGTCCACACACTCAGCTCGAGAGAGTGAGTGGGTTAAGGCGTAGGCTGGTCTTCAGGCGGCAAGTAGGTGTCCGAGAGGAACGCATTTGAAATGGGGCAAGTTATTAGAGAGAGAGCTCATCCCCCTTAAAGCTTAGCCTAGTCACAATTATTCTATGAATCGTCTATTGAAAGCATGTACCCAATAATCTAGCTTAACCCGTATTCCCGTCATATCCCAAGGATCCCCTCTCATTGCTTAGAAACCCTTGTTTATTTTGTTGTTTTTACCTACTAGTGAAAAAACTCCCTCCATTGTTAATTGACACGTTTGTGTCCCCCTTTAATTTACAATGTTTTTACTCGTTAATGTCTTTGGCTACTACTAGTTAGAACTAAATTTTATTTTTCTATAAATTCTCAAAACCACTCTCTTGGGACGATCCCAATCCTTGGTTGGGTTACTAAACTATTGTATGATCGTAGACACTTGCATTGGAAGTTGTGTCTTAATTACGCAAACATATTTTGATGTTCTAACTAATCGTAGCTAAAGACATTAACAAGTAAAAACATTGTAAATTAAAGGGGGACACAAACGTGTCAATTAACAATGGAGGGTTTTTTGTCACTAGTAGGTAAACACAACAAAATAAACAAGGGTTTCTAAGCAATGAGAGGGGATCCTTGGGTTGTGACGGGAATACGGGTTAAGCTAGATTATTGGGTACATGCTTTCAATAGAAGATTCATAGAATAATTGTGACTAGGCTAAGCTTTAAGGGGGATAAGCTCTCTCTCGAGCAACTTACCCTCTTTCAAATGCATTCCTCTCGGACACCCACTTGTCGCATGAAGACTCGCCTACGCCTTAACCCGCTCAATCTCTCGAGCTGAGTGAGTGGACATGGGACTAGGGTTCACTCTCTCGAGCTGAACCTCATGTCAACCCACTCACATTGGCCATCAATCTAGTGGTCTCAGTTTTATGATCTCTCTTTCTCTCTCGCAAGCCGAAAACATATATGAGATTATATTTGTATCTACAACCTCATTAGATTCATCCATAACCACTAAACGAAATCACATTTAAACTACAAATAAACTATTAGCAAGCAAGACCCAACAATTATATTAATCCATATTCGCTAAATCACACCCCTAGAATTGGGGTTTTAAGCCACACATCAAAAGATAGAAATTTATACCTAAATGAGCTTGCATTCAAATGGGTATGAAGATTTGAGTATTGTTACAGGTTAAGAATGAAGAATCCAAGAAACCCAAGTCCAAATCCTTGGAGATGAAATCCTCTTCTTCTTCAAATTTTCAAAACCCTCTCAAACTCAAAGCAAAAATATCAAAAAGTACTATTCTATATGAAAATTATAATAATTGTTTGACACAAAGTGAAAATTATAATAAATGTTCCACACTAAAACTAAAACTCTAACTAGTATTTATAGTTTTCACAGATTTGTGCTGTAGCGGATCGTTCGGCGTCGGTAGTCAGAATCGCTGATTAACTCGGCTATTCGCCCTTTGGTGTAGTTTTTCACCGTCTTGCACCAGCCTTTAGCATCGTCGTGCTTTGGGTTATTGGGCGGCATGGTGCTGCTTCGCAAAACTTTTTGGCGATGCGCCGACTGCTCCCTTTTTCCACGGACTTGATCCTTTTCTTCAGGGCTAAGCACACTGGAACAAAAGGCGAAGTAAGACCCTTCGGCGACTCGTCAAGTGGACTCGACGATCCTCATGCTTCATTTCTTCATTCTTTTCAGCCTTTTCGTTCCTTTTTGTGACGTAGTGTCCATGCTTTCCTTCACACTTCAAATGCCTGAAACTTAAGTGTTTTCATCAGATATTAAGATAAAATAAGCATTTGAGGACGCATTATCCATTAAAATATAGCCCTAAATGAGTCCAATTTGTGGACTCATTAACACCCCCAACTTAAACTTTTGCTTGTTCTCAAGCAAACTCAAGTTCAGCAGTTCAAAAAGGGTGTCTCGAATAGTGCTACACAAGACTCAATCATAAATCCACACAACAAAACTCAATTTACTTATGCAAAGATCAAATGTGCACTCAAAGGTTCAAGGTGTGACTCACCAATATCAATGAATCTCATGATCACAATACTTTCTTCAAATGCAAGTTCAAGCTCAACTATAGTGTTCAAATGCCCTCACACAAAGAGTGATTCCATATTCACACAATGGTTTCACAGTTTAAAGAATTGGAATCAGATGCAACACTCACACTCACAAAGAAGAACATAATGCATAATTTCACCCATAGGTTTGCTCGTATTTTCCAATCAACATTTTGTTTCAGCTCACTCAAGATAAAAAAAAGGCCTTTTCAAGGCTTGTAATGGGGTTTAGTGCAAATGTATGGTCATTTAGGCTCAGTGAATTTTATCCTCATGAAATGTGGTGCTCTCAACAGTTCCTTTCATTTTCCTTTTATCATTTTCATTAGTGCATCGTAGGTCATCCTATTATTCGCTTCCCATGGATTGTTTGGGAACCCCATCTCTTTGTACTTTATTCCACAACTTTATTTTTCATTCTTTTTCTTTTTCTTTATCTTCTTCTCTCTCTTTTTTTTTATATGGAGGGGTTCCATTTTTTTTAAAACCATAGGTAGGAGGGACTTTCTTGCACTTCTTGACTTACCTTTTTATTTTCACCACACCCCTAACTTAGGCCTTTGGCTTAAGTTGGCTATTCAACTAACCACAACTTCATGAGGATTATGGGTGATGGATTAAGAAAGGTCTGGTTTTCATCAAGTTTCTTCCAATGAAAGGTAAGGCTCAAGGGGTGTTCAAGAGAGAATCACACACTCACAAGGTGGGTCATAAAAGAGGTATATGTCAAATTGGTTCACACTCTTCGAAGTTGCCTAAGATCATATCAAGAGATAACATCACTTAGTTGATCTAACAAACGAGCAAATTCTAGGATCTATCATGCATGGTTCAGAGTAAGTTCATCATACTAGGTATTGACACAACAGTCAAACAAGACTCCACACTTTTGCTAGTGTTCAATGATCATCACAAGAGACTCAATTCGATACTAGGCTAGTCATAACGAGATACAAAGAGTTCACATATTGTCTATGCAACTTCCTTTGGCCTCATTATAGCCTTGCATTCATGTTCGTTCGATTGAGAGCACTATTCAAGTCATCGGTATTGATCGGAACTGAGACTTAAATTTTGCAACAGAACAGCCACATTCAACACACAAGAGGTGGCAAAAATTTATGAAAAATTGGAAGGGTCAAAATCATTTTTCAATTATAACAAAAAGGAAGCCATAAGCTCAATCATCCACAGAAACAAATACAACACAATTTTAAATAGAACAACCCAAATATATACACAAAACACGAACAAAAGTAGCACACAAAAGGTGTGGGCCTCACCCCACCATAATTAAAAGCAATTTTTCGTCAAATGCAAATGACACAGAATCCAAAATGTAAAATAAAGAAAGACAGAGAGGGAGGTAAAGAGGTGATCCTGGTGAATCGGTTGCTCCATTTGTCTCGGCTTCAACGCTCAAAGTGACCTCCAGAAGGACCAGCTTCATTGGATCCAACAGCAGGAGCTTTTGCGAAGGAAGCCTGCATAGCAGTATCTATCATGATTTCTTCAGTCTCGGCTATGTCATCTGCTGCAGCTACCTCAAACATCTCTTCATCAATCTCTGCCTCTAATTCAGGATCGACTGTATGCTCCATTCCATCTCCATGACCTGTGGTAGTCTGAGGCATTTCAGGCACATCTGGAATTTCCACTATTTCAAAGATCATGGACATATCAGTGGACTTCAGGTAGTCCACATCTTTCTTCAGTTCTGCAATAGCGGCCTTTAAGGTTGTTACCTCCTCTATGGCTCATTGGTCGCACTCACACACTGTTATCTTGGTTGCTAGAGCACTAATAGTAGTGCTTAGTGGTTTCACAACATCATCAAGGGCAGACTGAATCATGCCTGGAATGGATCTTTCTATGTTGGCAGCCTGATAATTAGAAGATTGGGCAAGCTATCCCATTCGGATCAAGGATGCCTGAGTGATCGGCCCACAAGAGGCAATGACATCAGTAGGTCTGGGTAGTAATGAAGCAGCAGAGGGACCTGTAGGGTCAACAGGAGTGGTAATGGCATCAAATATACCTAAAGGCCTAAGGGCCGGAGTAGGCAAAGATGCCTCTGCAGGTATAGATCCAGTGGCCACAGCTTCTTTCTGTTTCTTTTCCGCTTGGTCCTTAAGATATTCGTCTTCGATCTTTCGGATATTAGTGGAGGCGGTGGCAACCAATTCTACATCCTTCTTTGTATCTCTATGCACCCGAGCTCTTTTGCACAATGCAGTGATTAATATCGGGAAAGGGAGAGATGTCTGGGGTTGCTTTGCACGCATATGGATCTCGGAAGCAATGATCATCCCTAGATTTATCCTGGTTTTCTCTATGATGCATCCAAGAAAATCTGCTTTGGCAAGGCGAAGGATTGATTCATTTTGTGATGGCATAATTGTGTTACTGATGAACCCAAACCAGTATCTTGTAGCTATGTTCAGATCTTTCTTTTCAATCAAAACACCTTTTGCTAACTATTTCGGAGCATTATCATCTGAGATTAGCGGGACTAACCACTTTTTTATCGCATCCAGGTTCTCTGTTCTGATCAAGTGCTGGCAGTGATCATTAATTTTATCGAACATACCTAAGGTTGTGTTGATAGCCTCACTGTTACAAGCTACCTTCAGTCCTCTGATAACCACGTATTCAACCGCTTTGATAGATGATACCACCCTATTCCGTTGAGGTACCAATGCGCTGTATGTATTGTAAAATTCTCTGACCCAGCTTGGTATATAAGAGCCACGGGGTTTTATGAAGATTTGAAATTTGTGATATTTCAGGCACTCTTATTATCTCAGGATACCTATCGATCACCCCATCTATGGACAATCATTTTTCCTCAATGACCGTTATCAGCCCTTAAGACTTTAATATATTTGTTGATTTAGGTGGAGGGCCTTGTACTGGAGGTGCCAATACTATTGTCTGCTCTGGAACTGGAGGAGTCGGAGTGGCGGATCGAGGATTTCTGATCCGAGATGGGTCGTTTAGATGTTTTGATCGTAAGTCATTCCCCTGTGCTTCCATCAGTTCATGTTCATCTGAACTCATACTCTCACTGTCATATGTTGTTGGGTCATTGGTGTAAAAACCAGTACTGTCAGAGCTTGCTTATGATAGCTCAGCGGTTTTGTCCTTGCCTTTGCCTTTCCCACTAGTTTAGTGGCCTTGTTCCTGGATGCACTTGCATCCTCAGTGAGCGCGATCACTTTTTCTTTGCCTCGGGGTGGTGTGTTGCTACCTGCTTTGTTAGGTTTAGTCATATCTGCAAAAGATTGGGAAGAGTTAGGAGGGATATCAAGTAGAAACACAGGCAATCTTCTGCAGGAAAACTCGCCAAGTGGATTAGCGAGTCGCCGAACCTCTTTGGCGAGCTAGCATGGGCTCGCCGAAAGGGTTGGCTTCAAATCATAGCAAGTCGGCGATGGAAAGTATTTTTTGGCGAATCGCCGACTACTTTCCGCAAGCAAGAGTTTGTCCGCCGAAAGTTACAGTGCATAAGGGTCTCAAGGGTGTAAATAAAGAGCGATAAATAGTACTTTCGGCGATTCGCCAAGTGCCTTCGGCGAAGGCAGGTATCTTGCCGAAAGTTACAGACTCAAACATCCAATTTAATACGATAATAAGGGCGAGATGTAGACAATGGGCGAATCGCCGAACGATTCAGCGAGCTCGATCAACTCGCTAAATGGCCCAACGTGCCCATTTTCAAACCATCTTCTCAAATTCTATCCCGCAAACCCCGACAGCAAAATCAAAGCATGCACTAACGAAATTCAAACAAGATCTGTACTACCCATCACCCCGAGATACTCAGATTTCTCTTGGATTTGCCGAATTTAGCCATTTTAACAATATTTGCACTTAAAAGTGACGTCACCCACTCTTATCATTGAGTAAATTTTTGATGTTTAGCACAAACGTGGGCTACTCAGACTTCGCCTAATCAATCTAACAACACGCAATCACAACCCAATTCATTAAAAAGCACAAAAAATTACAGGCATTCGACAATTAAACAATACAGGTAGGATTTTCAAATTAAAATAGACATTTACGCATTCTAATCCTATCAGAGAGGCCCAGCGCACATCAATAAGATACGATCATTGCAAAAGAGTACAAACTATTTGAAAGTAAGCTCGGGATTTGGAGAACTAACCTTCTGTGTCGATTAAAATGTGATTGAAAAGCTAGGCAGCAAAGAAATCCAACTCCGAGCACAAATCAACCAACCAAAATACTAGTGAATATAAAAATATTGGAAATACTATCTTGGTGTGAGTTTGTGAAGATTAAAAGGGAGGGAAAGTGAAGGATTTCAAATTCTAGGACCTTTGTCCATTATAAACCCTCCAGTTGGCCCCCATTCAGTGACATTAGTCGCACTCATCGATTCTGTCGGCGACACGCCGAATGGTCATTTACCTCGTCGAGTTTTACAGGACCTTCGGTCAAAATGAAGGTCCAAACGGCGGCATTCATCAGGATCGCCAACCTATTCGGCGATTCGCTGAATGGAACTATTAGTTCGCCAAACGCAAGTTCCACACACTCTCTACACTTTAACCTGTTCATTCAACACACTGTTATTTCTAAAACAACAATAAAGCAATAAAGGGTTTTGGGTTTCCTCCCAAACAACGCCTTAGTTAATGTCGTGGCACGACGCAAGTTAACACCTAAACTTCCCTTTTTTAGGTTAGCTAAAACATCACTTGGCAACCCCCTGCTTTGTAGCGGATGAAGATGAGGCATCACATGGCCCGTAAGGTTCTCGAGGAGCTAAATGGATTTGGAATGAGAACTAATCATCTGTTTCATCACGTCGATGTTCTCATTCATCTCTTCCAGCACCCTATCATGCTCACTTACCTTGTTGAAAATGATTAAGAGCATTCCTTCGACATGTTTACCCTTATTGTTCTTGGGTTTTCATCGCTCATGAGGGGGGACATATATGTCCTTCCTTTTGCATTGGACTTCAATCTCCACTATCATTTTGGCCAACTAATCCATTTGAGTCATTAGCGTGGTCAACATGAAGTCCTTCTCTACTTATTGGTTTGATTCAGCCATGAGATCAAGCAGGTGCGCTGCTATCGCATAAGGCTATTATGTAATACCACCCGGAATGAGTTGGTCAGCCAATGCTTTGTTTCCGAGACCAAGACTTCTGTAGAAGCAGTCCAGGAGGACTATATTGGGAATTTCATGAGTGGGGCATCGAATCAAAAGTGATTTAAACCTTGCCCATGCTTTATGAATCTATTCACTTTTTAATTGCTTGAAGGTTAGAATGCGATCCCCGAACATTATTACTTCTAATGGAGGAAACTCTATTTGCTCAATAGTTCTGCTTGACGTATTAACCTTCTCTGTTTCAAAGCTAAAACAAGCAAAATACAAAACTAAAAATTAAGTTAGTAGACTACAACTAATAAGAACAATAATTCTACTAATCTAAGAATTCTCAAATAACACCACTCCCCGGCAGCGGCACCATTTTGATGTTTGCGCAATCAAGACACAACTTCCGATGCAAGTGTCTACGATCGTACAATAGTTTAGTAACCCAACCAAGGGTTGGGATCGTCCCAAGAGAGTGGATTTGAGAATTTATAGAAAAATAAAATTTAGTTCTAACTAGTAGTAGCTAAAGACATTAACGAGTAAAAACATTGTAAATTAAAGGGGGACACAAACGTGTCAATTAACAATAGAGGGAGTTTTTTCACTAGTAGGTAAAAACAACAAAATAAACAAGGGTTTGTAAGCAATGAGAGGGGATCCTTGGGATGTGACGGGAATACGGGTTAAGCTAGATTATTGGGTACATGCTTTCAATAGACGATTCATAGAATAATTGTGACTAGGCTAAGCTTTAAGGGGGATAAGCTCTCTCTCTAGTAACTTACCCCGTTTCAAATGCGTTCCTCTCGGACACCCACTTGCCGCATGAAAACCATCCTACACCTTAACCCACTCACTCTCTCGAGCTGAGTGAGTGGACATGGGACTAGGGTTCACTCTCTCGAGCTGAACCTTATGTCGACCCACTCACACTAGCCATCAATCTAATGGTCTTAGTTTTACGACCTCTCTTTCGAGCAAGCTGAAAACACATAAATAAACTTGTATTTGGAACTACAAATTCATTAAATTCATCCACAACCACTAAACGAAATCACAATTAAACTACGATTAAACTATCAGCAAGAAAGACCCAATAATTATCTTAACCCATATTCGCTATATCCCACCCCAAGAATTGGGGTTTTTTAGCCACACATCAAGAGATAAAAATTTATACCTAAATAAGCTTGCATGCAAATGGGTATGAAGATTTTAGTTTTGTTACAGTCCAAGAATTAAGAATCCAAGAGACCCAAGTCCAAATCCTTGGAGATGAAACCCTGTTTTTCTTCAAGTTTTCAAAACCCTCTCAAACTCAGAGAAAAAATATCAAAAAGTACTATTATATATGAAAATTATAATAATTGTTCGACACTAAGTGAAAATTATAATAATTGTTCCACACTAAAACTAAAACTCTAACTAGTATTTATAGTTTTCACATATTTGTGCTGTAGTGGATCATTTGGTGTCGTCACTGATTAACTCAGCGATTCGCCCTTTGGTTTAGTTTATCTCCGTCTTGTACCAGCCTTCAACATTATCGTGCTCTGGGTCATTGGGTGGCATGGTACTGCTTCGCGGAACTTCTCGGTGATGCGCCGACTGCTCCGTTTTTCCACCGACTTGATCCTTTTCTTCAGGGCTCAGTACACTGGAACAAAAGGTGAAGTAAGACCCTTCGGTGACTCACCAAGTGGACTCGGCGATCCTCAGGCCTTCATTTCTTCATTCTTTTCAGCCTTTTTCGTTCCTTTTTGCGACGTAGTGTCCATGCTTTCCTTCAGACTTCAAATGCTTGAAACTTAAGTGTTTTCATCAGATATTGAGATAAAATAAGCATTTGAGGATGCATTATCCATTAAAATATAGCCCTAAATGAGTCTAATATGTGGACTCGTCAACACCCCCAACTTAAACTTTTGTTTGTCCTCAAGCAAACTCAAGTTCATCAGTTCAAAAAGGGTGTCTCGAACAGTGCTACACAAGTCTCAATCATGAATGCACACAACAAGACTCAATTTACTTATGCAAAGATCAAATGTGCACTCAAAGATTAAAGTTGTGACTCACCAATATCAACAAATCTCATGCTCACAATACTTGCTTCAAATGCAAGTTCAAGCTCAACAATAGTGTTCAAATGCCCTCACACAAAGAATGATTCCATATTCACACAATGGTTGACTTTTATCCTAATGAAATGTGGTGCTCACAACACTTTCTTTCCTTTTCCTTCCTCATTTTGTTTCGTGCTCATATGTCATCCTATTATTCACTTTCCCTGGATTGTTTGGGAACCTTATTTTTTTTTGTACTTTATTCCACAACTTTTTTTTAATTTTTTTATATGGAGGGGTTCCATTTTTCTTAAAACCATGGGTAAGAGGAGACTTTCCTTGCACTTCTTGACTTGCCCTTTTCTTTTCACCACACCCCAAACTTAGGCTTTTGGCCTAAGTTGGCTATTCAACTAACCACAAATCAAGAGGATTAATGGTAATGGATTAAGAAAGGTCTAATTTTCATCAATTCTCTTCCAAAGAAGGGTAAGGCTCAAGGGATGTTCAAGAGAGAATCACACGCTCACAAGGTAGGTCACAAAAGAGGTATATGTCAAATTGGCTCACACTCTTAGAAGTTTCCTAAGATCATATCAAGAGATAGCATCACTTAGTTGACCAGACCAACGGAGCAAATTCTAGAATCTATCATGCATGGTTCAAAGTAAGCTCATCACACTAGGCATTGACACTACAGTCAAACAAGACTCCACACTTTCGTTAGTGTTCAATGATCATCACAAGAGACTCAATTCGATACTAGGCTAGTCATAACAAGATGCAAAGAGTTCACATATTGTCTATGCAACTTCATTTGGCCTCATTGTAGCCGTACATTCATGTTCATTCGATTGTAAGCACTATTCAAGTCATCGGTATTGATCGAAACCGAGACTCCAAATTTTGCAAAAGAACAACCATATTCAACATATGAGAGGTGGGAAAATTGTGCGAAAAATTCAAAATATTTTGGAAGGATCAAAATTGTTTTGCAATTTAAAACAAAAGGAGCCATAAGCTCAAACATCCACAGAAACAGTGTAAACACAATTTTGAACAGAATAGCCCAAATATATACACAAAACGTGAATAAAAATCATTTGTCCTCAAATGCAAAGAACAGAATATCCAGAATTTAGAATAAAGAAAGACAGAGAAGGAGGTAAAGAAGGGATCATGTCTAAGCACTCGCTCTATCTATTTGGGCATCAGTGCCTGGAGTGTTGTCTTTCTGCTTCTGGTTCTCTTTTCCTTTTCGCTTTACTTCAGCTTCTGCAGCGATATTAGCCTCGATCATATTGTCCAACTCGTGAGTTGTCACAAAGGCGTGTATTGAATAACTAAACCCTCGAGCCCACGAAGGGATATTAGGGTCGATGACATCCTCCTCCTCAAATTGGTTGTCTTGTTGTCACTCCTTTCAGTTCTTCTGAATTGTTGTGCTCTTATGTGTCCGGGTGACATGTCTCTTCCTACAACTTTTGGCCTGGCCATGTCTGTAATGTCTTGAGATAATGTTAGAACACATTTGACAACCAAAACAAAGACTTTCAGCTGCAGAAAGACTAGATAGTCCATTCGGCGTACCGCCGAATACATTCGGCGAGCCACAGACGATTCCACCGAAGGTCACAGTGCGGACGGAGTTAGGGATGCAGACAATGGGCGGATAAGACGACTTTCGGCAAATCGCCGAGTGCTCTTGGTGATCTCATACTTCTCACCGAAAGTTACAGATGCCACAACAAATAAACATGAAATAAGGGCGAGATGGGTAATTAGGCGAATCGCGAAATAGTTCAGTGAGCTCGTCACAACTCGCCAAATGACCCAACGTGTCTACTTTTGGCCCAACTTCTCAAAAATTAGACCCGCAACCCCTGAAAACAAAATCTTAGCATGCACCGACACAATTAAGGTAGGACCCATAACACCCAAACACAAACCCTTGAATTTTAATCCAGTTTAAGGCATGCAATTACGGGAATTCAATAGTCACAACTACCAGAGCAGGGATATCAAACTAAATCATGCAAGCAAACAATCTAGTCCTCTCAGGGAGGAGTAGAACACTTCAACTAGATCATGCTATTGCAAGTGAGTATAATTTATGATAAATTAAACTTGGGTCATAGAGAACTAACCTTTTGTATCGCTAAGGAGATGATTGAAATGCTAGGCGGTAATGTAATCCAAGTCCGAGCACAATTCAACTACTAAAATGCTCTAAAAGTGCAAGAAATATATAAACTAGAGAGCAAGTGTGAGTTTGGACAGATAGAAAGTGAGGGAAAGTGAAGGAAGTGGAAACTTTTAAACCTTTGGCTTGCAAAAATGGTCCAGTTTTCACCTACTCAGCGACATTAGTCAAGCTCGCCTACTTACTCGGCGGAACGCCGATTGTTTAATTTCTTCGCTAAAATTTACAGATACTCTGGTTTACGGGAGGTCCAAATGGCGGTTTCCATGGTGATCACCAACATGGTCGGGCGAGTCTCCAATAATTTCCAAAGCTCACCGAATTTTACAGACTGTAATGTTGGTGATGTCTTGAGTCAAACGACGGATAAGGTCAGATTCGCCGACCCCTTTGGGGACTCGATGACTGGATCTATTGCTTGCCATCTTTCACTTTTTCAAACATTGCTCATACATTAACCTGTACAGACAATGCACCATTATTTTACCAAGAAATAAGGAAAAACAATTAAAGGGGTTTTGGGTTGCCTCCCAAACAGCGCCTTAGGTAACATTGTGGCACGACGCAGCAGCGCCTTCAGGCGTCTTCCAAATACACCATTTCAACCAAATAAATCTCTTGACAATCCCCGAAATATAATTTCAGACGTTGACCATTAACTTTAAATGGAGGTCCTTCCTAATCATCAACTTCTATGACACCATTGGTGAACACTTGCGTTACTCTAAAAGGTCCAGACCATTTGGATTTGAGCTTTCCGGGAAAGAGTCTAAGTCGAGAGTTGTACAACAAAACTCAATCTCCTACCTTAAAGTCCTTCTTGAGTATCCGAGCATCATGCCATTTCTTCATCTTCTCTTTGTAGATGGCTGAACTTTCATACGATCTGAGTCTAAATTCATCTAGTCCGTTCAACTGCTCCACCCTCTCCTTTGAAGTTTTTGACCAGCCCAAATTTAGAGCTTTCAATGCCCACAATGCTTTGTGTTCTAGCTAGACGGGAAAATGACAAGCCTTACCATAAACCAACTGATTTGGAGACATACCGATAGTGTTTTGTAAGCGGTCTGATATGCCCATAGTGCATCATCGAGTTTCCTAGACCATCCAGTTCTGTTGGCATTTACTGTCTCTGCCAGGATGCTTTTGATTTCCCGATTTGACACTTTGACTTGGCCACTTGTTTGGGGATGATATGGGGTTGCTACCTTGTGTTTCACCCCATATTTGCTCAGCGCCATTGAGAACCACCTATTGCAAAAGTGGGACCTCCCATCACTAATGATCGCCTTAGGAGTGCCAAATCTTGCGAAGATGTAGCGTTTCAGAAATTGGACAACGCTTTTTCCTTCGTTGTTTGGAAGTGTGATGGCTTCCACCCATTTGGAGATATAATCCACAGCTACCAAGATGTATTTATTTCCAAATGAGCTCACGAATGGGCCCATGAAATCGATTCCCCACACATCAAATAGCTCGACTTCCAAAATAGGAGTGAGAGGCAACTCGTGCCTTCTAGATACTCCGCCTTGCTGCTGACATTGAGAGCATTTCTTTGCAAATTCATGTGCATTCTTGTATAGGGATGGCCAGTAATAACCACTTTGGAGAACTTTAGCGGCAATGCGAATAACACTATGGTGACCTCCCACTGGAGATGCATGACAAGCATGGAGAATGTCTACCGCTTCTTCTTATGGAACACACCTCCTAATAACATGGTCAACACATTCTCGAAACAAGTATGGTTCATCCCAAAAGTACTTTTCAACGTCGAACGTGAATCTCTTTTGTTGGTAAAAGGTTAGCTCATCCAGCATCAATCCACTCACAATGTATTTTGCAAAATCTGCATACCACGGTATAGGTTGAGAGATATAGAAAACACCTGTTCGTCGGGGAATGAGTCATCTATGTTGACCTCACGCTCGACATCTTCCCTTCCTTCCAACCTCGACAAGTGGTCGGCCACTTGATTTTTGCAACCTTTTCGATCTTTAACCTCAATATCGAACTCTTGTAATAGTAGCACCCACCTTATCAATCTTGGTTTTTCATCTTTCTTCGCCATCAAGTAGCGGAGTGCAGTATGATTAGTGTGTACTATTACTTTGGTGCCTAGCAGGTAATGCCCAGAACTTTTCAAATGCATAGACCACTGCGAGCAACTCTTGTTCAGTGATTGTATAATTTCGCTGGGCACTATTTAGAGTTTTACTTGCGTAATAAATTGGGTTAAATAGCTTGTTGCGCTTTTTCCCCAACACTACTCCCAATGCCATACCACTAGCATCGCACATTACTTCAAAAGATTCTGGCCAATCAGGACTTACGATAATTGGGGTGGATACTAGTTTTTCTTTCAAACACTTAAATGTTGCCATACAAGCATCATCAATATAGAAATTCACTTCCTTCTCTAGGAGTTTGCATAGTGGATGTGCAATCTTAGAGAAGTCTTTGATGAACCTTCGGTAGAAACCTGCATGCCCCAAGAAACTGCGAACACCCTTCACTGAAATTGGCGGGGGTAATTTCTCAATGACCTCAATTTTTGCCTTGTCAACTTTCAGCCCCTTTTGCAATACCTTGTGCCCAAGATTGATACCTTCCTTAACCATGAAGTGACATCTTTTCCAATTAAGAATCAGATTCGTATCAACGCATCTTTGGAGCACCTGTCCTAAGTGTGTCAAGCATTCCTCAAATGTGTCCCCTACGATTGAGAAGTCATCCATAAATACCTCCATAGAATCTTCGACCATATCCACAAAAATAGACAACATGCAACACTGGAATGTTGATGGGGCATTACATTGTCCGAATGGCATTCTTTTGAATGCAAATGTTCCATAAGGGCAAGTGAAAGTGGTTTTTTCTTGGTCTTCTGGCGCAATAGAGATTTGATGTTAACCGGAGTACCCATCCAAAAAATAATACCACCCTCTTTCTGATAATCGGTCAAGCATCTCGTCCATAAAAGGCATTGGAAAATGGTCTTTCTCGATCCATGAGTTAAGCTTTCGATAGTCCATGCATACTCTCCACCCAGTCACTTGTCTTGTCGGCACAAGTTCTCCTTTTGCATTAGGGACTACAGTTATACCTCTTTTTTTGGTACACATTGCACCGGACTTACCCACTTACTATCTGTAATAGGGTAGATCACTCCCGCATCTAGCCACTTTATGATCTCCTTTTTCACCACCTCTTGCATTGGAGGGTTCAATCTCCGTTGATGTCCACACTAGGTTTACATTCACTGTTGAGCTGAATTTTGTGAGTACATATGCCAGGAGGAATTCCTACTATTTCGGCTATTGTCCATCCAATAGCTTTTATATGCTTCTGCAGTACTTCAATGAGCAATTTCACCTACCTTTCAAGAAAATCGGCTGCAATAATCACCAGTAAAGTATTATTGTCTCCTAAGAAGGCATATTTGAGATGAGAGGGTAGGGCTTTTAACTCCATATTTGGTGGTTCTTCTGTTGATGGCTTTGCAGGAGGATTTTCTTTGTTTTTCAGGTCGATATCCAACTTGATTGGATTCCTTGAATATACTCCTAACCCTGATAAGGTAGCTACCACTTCCTCATAGCCTTGAACTTCAGATTCATCATAATTGTCAAGTACAGATTCAAGGGGTTCATTTTTGCACATTAAATGACTCACACTTGCCACCGTCTCATCTATAACATCCTCAGTAGACACCACATAGATGTTACTTGGTTGCTTCATGGATTTACAGATATTGAAGGTCACCTCATCATCGTTCACACAGAACTTCAATTTCCCGCTTTCGACACCACCAATGATCTCCCGGTAGCTAAGAATGGCCTTCCCAAAATAATGGGTATATCAGCATCGATCTCACAATCTAGAATCACAAAATCAGCCAGAAGGATGAACCGATCTACTTTTACCAATATGTCATGGAGTATCCCCACTAGGTGCTTGATTGATCGATCAGCCATAAGGAGTCTCATTGTGGTTGCATTTGGTTAACCCAAACCAAGTTGTTTGTATATTGTATAGGGCATCAAATTAATGCTTGCTCCTAAATCGCACAAAACTTTAGTGAATTGGAGCATGCCAATTGTGCACGGGATTGTGAATGCGCCAGGATCTTCTCTCTTAGTGATTGACTCATTTGTCATAATTGCGTTGCAACTATGGGGCACCTCAATCGTTTCATACTCCAAGCTCCTTTTCTTTGTAACCAGCTCTTTCATGAATTTGGCGTATCCCGGCATTTCCAACAACGCTTCCATGAGAGGCAGGTTAATTGATAAGTTCTTGAATACTAACAAATTTTTCTTGAACTTCTTATCTTCATTCTTCCTTTTCAAATGTTGAGGAAATGGTGGAGGTATTTTGGGTAAAGGGTGCGTGACTTTTGGACCTTGAACATGTTGCTCTGCATCCTCTTGTGGTTCTTTGGCAAGGTTTTGTGGAATAGGCAATTCTTGTTCCTCTATACCCTGGCTCTCTTCCCGCACTCGAGGATCCTTATCCTCCATCACATTCCCTTTTACCATCTTTCCACTACGGGTAACTATAGCCAGCCCCCTTTCATTGTCTTCCATCAGTGTCCTGGATGTTAATTGAGGTGATAATAGACTCAATTGACCTTCTAGTGTTTTGATGGCATCAACATGAGAATTTACTTTACTGTTTAATTATGAAAAGTCATCTCTCATCCGTTTTAGCAAATCATCAAAGCCCTCAACTTTATCAAGTATGCGTGACAATATATCATTTACTCGAGGACTACTTGTACTCCCTTTTGATTTTGGGCTTTCACTCAATTGAGTATGGTCTTCCTCATGGTCATCTTGCTCAGCCCAATCGTGGCAATAACTCCTTAGTTCTTCACTCCTATAATGGTTCCAACCTTCATTTCCTCCCTGCTATTGATAGCATGGGTGGAAACCCTCCTTATATCTTATGGAGTTCCAACCTTGAATCTCCCCCGGTCTTAAGTAGTCGGATGAAGAACCCCCCTCAACTCTTTTGGAGTTCCAACCTTGTTTCTCCCTCGATCTTAAGTAACCAGAAGAAGAACCCTCCTCAACTCGAAGTACTCCATACGTCCTCTTCATGTGCTCTTGTATCACTTCCATTTGAGACAACATATTTTTGATGTTTTCGTCCCTCTCCCTTTCTTTATCGAGTTGTTCCTGCATTAATCTGAAGCACAGTGGGGAAACTTGGTCATCTTTTGTGTACCATGCTTGATTTACTCTAGTCATGCCATCTAGGAGGAATGAGGCTACTTCAAATGATTGTAACATTATTCCTCCTTGCACCAGCTGATCAACTATCCCTTTATTAACCGAATCCATACTACGGTAAAAGTATTGGAGCAATAACTCACTTGGCAGTCCATGTGTTGGAAATTTTTGAAAAAATATCTTAAATCGTGTCCATGATTCGTGAATTGGTTCGCCCTCCTTTTGATTAAAATTTTGAATGTCATCTCTTAGTTTCATTATCTTTGATGGAGGGAAGAATCTTTCATGAAAAGCCGTAACCAACTCCTCCCATGACTTGATGGAGTTCTTTGGATGCTCGACCAACCACTTAGTGTGCTCCTCCCGATTAATGATAATGGAAATAAGCGAAGCCGTATGAACTCTTGCGATAGATTCTTGAATGACAAAGGGGTACACACTTCTACGAAGCTTCGTATATGTTCATACGAATCTTCATGCTCTAACCCTCCATAAAAAGCTCTTAAATGTATGAGATGGAGTGTTGTGCTAGTAATTTCAAATGTTGCACTTTCGCCTACTTATGGCATGAAAATTACACCTATCTCACCCACTTGGGCAGGGTTGTACACACTATTAATATCATCAATATCATCTAGAGGAGATTAGAGAAAATGTAGAAGTGCTAAATCAGATGAGCGGTTCTCACTCTAGATCTATCCAGCTAATTGAAACTCTCTTGGGTCATGTGATGCGTCATCTCCATCAGGCACGAAGTAGGGGGTTGCCAAATGATGATTTGGCTAACCCCAAACTGCTTTAATTATGTTATTTTTGAAATAAAAGTGTTTTGATTTTGTAGGATTGGGCATGAAAAGTTTGTGAAAAGTGTAGGATGAATTGCACAAGTTCAATTTTCGAATCATCGACTAGATCGATGACCCCGACAAAGACCATCGTTTGGATCCTTACTTTGACTAAGGGTCCTGTAAAACTCGGTGAGGTAGATAAACACTCGGTGGATCACTGAGTAGCGGAGCAAATTGAACTAATGCTGCTGAATGGGTGATATCTGGATGGTTTTTATAAAGCCACGGGTCTTGACTTTCAACCTTTTTCATATTCTCTCATTCTCGATTTTTGCAAAATCACACCTACTTAGTATTTTTAGAATTTTTGCACCTCGTAAGTATTCTAGCTGCTTTAGTAGTTCTTGGATCTGTACTAACCTGCTGCCTAGCATCACAATCTTGACTTAACTTGCCTAAAAGGTTGGTTCTCCAAACCCTGCATTTAATTGTGATATTTATACTCTTATTGCAAGTAATTTTATCCTATGTCGTGTGCTGTGCCTTTCTGATAAATTTAGACTATTCGGTGTCCTGAGGTGAACTTGCCGAATCACTGGGAGGTTCGTCAAATGACCCCATCTCGCCTTTAATTTCATGCTACTTGTGATAAGGGTTCTGTAACTTTCGGCCAGATCTCTTTGATCACCAAAAGCATTTGGTGACTCATCGAAAGTCTCCTTGGTCGCCCTTTTTTCTGCACCCCTGAACCTTTTTGCACTGTATCCTTCGGCGGATAAAATCCTGCTCGCCAAAGAAACTTGGCGACTCACCGATCTATTCGGTGAGTTTTTCTGCAATTTTGCCCCTCTGAATTTGATTTAGTTGTTTTAACTTCTTTCGAATTCTTTGCAGAAATGGCTAGATCTAAAGTTGCAGGAAGAAGCAGGCTACCCCAAGGTAAAACAAAAGGGATTACAATTAATGAGGATGTAGATGCATTCAGAAGCAAGGTTGCTAAACTTTCCATAACTGGTGAAAATGGCAAGGGCAAACACAAGACCATTAAATTATTAGATGGAAGCACTGACAGTAATGGCTTTGACAGAAATGATTCCAACCAATCTAAACAAAAAGGTGTAAGTTCTGATAAGGATGATCTGTTAACAGCACAGAGGGCTGAGCGGTAAACTAAGAAGCTGAATGATCCATCCAAGGCCAAGACTCCCCAGCCTACCACTACTACACCTCCAGTTCTAGAGTAGGTAATGATATTAGCACCTCCAGTACAAGGTCCTCCACCTAAATCAATGAATCGAGTAAAGGCTGAGAGGCTGAGGACAATTTTGGAGGAAAAGCGTCTGTCCATAGACGGGGTTATAGATATGCACCCAGAGATAATAGAGTGTCTGAGATACCACAGGTTCCAAATCTTCACCAAACCCCGTGGCCCTTATATTCCAAACTAGGTAAGAGAGTTCTATAGTGCATACAGTGCACTAATACCCCAACAAAAGTAGCTAGCAGCAGCCTTCAAAGAAGTTGACTATGTGGTTGTCAGAGGCAGGAGGGTGAAGTGTGATAGTGAGGAAATCAATGCAGTCTTGGGCATGTCCACGAATATTGGGATCACTGCCAGTACTTGATCAGAACAAAGAAGCTAGATGAGATGAAAAAGTGGTTAGCCCCAATAATTTCAGATGAGACTCCAAAGTACTCGGCGAAATGAGTTTCGATTAAAAAGAAAGAACTAAACATAGCCACAAGGTTCTGGTTTGGTTTTATTAGCATCACAATTATGCCATCCCAAAATAAGTAGATCCTTCGCCTTGCCAAGGTAGCTTGTCTGGGTTGCGTCATAGAGGAGACTCAGATAAACTTGGGTGCAATCATTGCTTCAGAGATGCTCATACATGCAAGACAGAGACGAACCTCACTTCCATTCCCAGTCTTGATCATAGAATTATGCAAATGAGCTCGAGTGCCTCGAGATGCCAAGAAGGATGCGGAAGTGATGCCCATAGCCTCTACTGATATCCGGAGGATCGAAGCCGAGTACTTCAAGGATCAAGCAGAAAGGAAAAAAGCAGCATCGGTGGAGTTAGTAAACACAAAACCATCTTCTGCAGAGGCACATTTGCCTACTCCGGCCCCTGGGCCTTCAGGTATATCCATTGCCACTGTTACTCCCGCTGATACTCCTGGTTCTTCTTCTACTACACGATCTCCAAGACCCACTACTGTTGCTGTTGTTTCTCGGCTTCCCTACTCCGGATGGGACATCTGGCCCTTTCTGCTAATCGTCGAGCTGCTAGTCTAGAGGCCTCTGTTCCAGGCATGATCCAGATTGCCCTAACTGATGCTGTGACACCTCTGAGCACTACCATTGATTCCCTAGTAGATAGGATAGCGGTGTGTGAGCACAACCAAGGGTCCACAAAGGATGTGACGGCTTTAAAAGCTTCCATTGCTGAATTGCGAAAAGATGTAGACCACTTGAAGTCCACCGATGTGTCCATGGTCTTTACAATAGTGGAGATTCTAGACATGCCTGAGTTGCCTCAGACAACCACTGGACATGGGGATAGAGCGAAGCAGATAACCGACCCTAAGTTAGGAGCAAAGATTGATGAAGAAATGCATGAAGAGACTGAGGGAGCTATAGATGAAGACATGAACGAGACGGAAGCAATCATGATAGATGTTGCTATGCAGGCTTTATTAGCACCTGTTGCGGGATCCAGTGGAGCTGGTCCTTTTGGAGGTCACTCTGGCCACTGAATCCCAGATAGATGGAGCGACTGATTATCCAGGATCACCTCTTTACCTCCCTCTCTGTCTTTCTCTAATTTTTATTTTGGATATTCTGTGTCATTTGCATTTGAGGACAAATTGCTTTTAATTGTGGTGGGGTGAGGCTCATGATGAGTCCACAATTTGGACTCATTTAGGGCTTTATTTTAATAGAAATAGTGTTCTCAAATAGTTTTTTTGTCTCAATATCTGATGAAAACTATTAAGTTTCAGGTATATGAAGTTTTAGCGGAAGCATGGACACTTAGGCGCAAAAAGGAACAAAAAGGCTGGAAAGAACGTAAAAACTAAAGCCTGAGCTTCGCCAATCACTATTGGTGAATCGCTGAAGGGAAGCACTCCGCCCTTTGTTCCAATATGCGAAGCCCTGAAGGAAGTGGATAAAAAAGGCGATGAAAGGAGCAGTCGGCGCTTCACCGAACAGTTTTACGAAGCAATGCCATACCGCTCAATGTTCTAGAACACAAACATGCTGAAG
Organism: Solanum acaule; assembly: GCA_036250505.1. NCBI lineage: Eukaryota > Viridiplantae > Streptophyta > Magnoliopsida > Solanales > Solanaceae > Solanum > Solanum acaule. The sequence goes on along the minus strand of JAJOOR010085757.1, from coordinate 39,644 downwards.
GCAAAGCACAGAAGGCGATGAACCTGAAAAAGGGTGATTCACCGAGTCATTCAGCAATCGCGACTAACCTCGCCGAACGGTTCGCTGCATCACTAAATCTGAAAACTATAAATACTATCCTTAGTAATTATTTTTGAGGATTCCGAACATTATTGTTAATTTTCACTTTTAGAACATCAGTTTTAGTAGTTTTCTCTCAAGTTTGGAGAGGGTTTTGTAGGAGACTTGAAGAAAGGAGTTCATCTTCCCCAAGTTGGAAGTGGGTCTTCTCTATTTTTATTCTTTTGCTTAAATCAAGGTTTAATTTCTTATACCCATTTGATTTCATTATCATTTTAGGTGTATTTTGTTATCCCTTGATGTGTGGCTAAATACCCCCATTCTTGGGGTGTGATTTAGCAAAGATGTGTTGATATTATTATTGGGTCTTTCTTGCTGATAGCTTAGATGTTTTTTAATGGTGGTTGTGGTTTAATTTAATGGGTTTGTAATTGCAAATACAAAGCCACCCATGTGTTTTCAGTTTGACCGAAAGGGAGGTCGCGAAACCAAGACCGCTAGACTGATGGCCTAAGGAGTGGGTCGACATAAGGTTCAGCCCGAGAGGGTGAGCCCTAGTCTGATATCCTAACACTTAGCTCGAGAGAGTGAGTGGGGTAAGGCGTAGGATGGCCTTCATGCGGTAAATGGGTGTTCGAGAGGAACGCATTTGAAATGGGGTAAGTTGCCCGAGAGGGAACTTATTTCCATCTAAAGCTTAGTCTAGTCACTATTATCTTGCAAATTTCCTTTTGAAAGCATGTACCCAACTATTTATCTCAACTTGTATCGCGGTCACACCTCAAGAACTTTTCCCCATACTTGATTTTCTTGTTATTTTTGTTGTTTTTACTACTTCTGACAAAATCCCCCTTTTGATATTTGACACTTTCGTGTCACCCCCCAAATTTACAATGTTTTTATTCGCAAATTTCTTTAGCTATGACTAATTAGAATGAAATTATAATTAACTACTATTTTCACTACCACTCCCTTGGGATACGACCCCAACCCTTGGTTGGGTTACTATATTATCGACGATCGTATACACTCGTACCGTAGGTTAGTGTCGTTGGTCACGATAAGCATTAGCCCACACCTTTTGTGTGTTACTTTTTTTCATGTTTTGTGTATATATTTGGGTTGTTATGTTTAAAATTGTGTTTTATCTGTTTCTGTGGATGATTGAGCTTATGGATTCCTTTTGTTTTAAATTGCAAAACGATTTTGATCCTTCCAATATTTTTTGAATTTTTCGAACATTTTTGCCACCTCTCATATGTTGAATGTGACTGTTCTTTTGCAAAAAATTGAGTCTCGTTTTGATCAATACCGATGACTTGAATAGTGCTTACAATCGATCGAACATGAATGTACGGCTACAATGAGGCCAAATGAAGTTGCATAAACAATATGTGAACTATTTGCATCTCGTTATCACTAGCCTAGTATCGAATTGAGTGTCTTGTGATGATCATTGCACACTAGCGAAAGTGTGGAGTCTTGTTTGACTGTTGTGTCAATGCCTAGTGTGATGAGATTACTTTGAACCATGCATGATAGATCCTAGAATTTACCCCGTTGGTCTGGTCAACTAAGTGATGCTATCTCTTGATATGATCTTAGGCAACTTCTAAGAGTGTGAGCCAATTTGACATATACCTCTTTTGTGACCTACCTTGTGAGCGTGTGATTCTCTCTTGAACATCCCTTGAGCCTTACCCTTCTTTGGAAGAAACTTGATGAGAATTAGACCTTTCTTAATCCATTATTGTTAATCCTCTTGATTTGTGGTTAGTTGATGAATAGCCAACTTAGTCCAAAAGCCTAAGTTGGGGGTGTGGTCAAAAGAAAAAGGCAAGTCAAGAAGTGCAAGGAAAGTCTCCTCTTACCCATGATTTGAAGAAAAATAGAATCCCTTCATATATATAAGAGAAAAAAGTTGTGTAATGAAGTACAAAAAAAAATGGGGTTCCCAAACAATCCAGGGAAAGTGAATAATAGGATGACTTATGAGCACTAAAGAAAATGAGGAAGGAAAAGGAAAGGAAGTGTTGTGAGCACCACATTTCATGAGGATAAAAGTCACTGATCCTAAATGACCATACCTTTGCACTAAACCCCATTACAAGCCTTGAAAAGAACTTTTTGATCTTGAGTGAGCTGAAACAAATGTTGATTGGAAAATACGGGCAAACCTATGGGTGAAAGCATGCATTATGTTCTTCTTTGTGAGTGTGAGTGTTGCATCTGATTCCAAAGCTTTAAACTGTGAAACCATTGTGTAAATATGGAATCATTCTTTGTGTGAAGGCATTTGAACACTATAGTTGAGCTTGAACTTGCATTTGAAGCAAGTATTGTGAGCATGAGATTCGTTGATATTAGTGAGTCACAACTTGAACCTTTGAGTGCACAGTTGATCTTTGCATAAGTAAATTGAGTCTTGTTGTGTGCATTAATGATTGAGTCTTGTGTAGCACTGTTCGAGACACCCTTTTTGAACTGCTGAACTTGAGTTTGCTTGAGGACAAGCTAAAGTTTAAGTTGGGGTGTTGATGAGTCCACAAATTGGACTCATTTAGGGTTATATTTTAATAGATAATGCATCCTCAAATGCTTATTTTATCTTAATATCTGATTAAAACACTTAAGTTTCAGGTATTTGAAGTGTGAAGGAAAGCATGGACACTACGTCACAAAAAGGAACGAAAAGGTGGAAAAGAACAAAGAAATGAAGGCCTGAGGATCGTCGAGTCCACTTGGCGAGTCGCCGAAGGGTCTTACTTCGCCTTTTGTTCCAGTGTGCTGAGCCCTGAAGAAAAGGATCAAGTCGGCGGAATAAGGGAGCAGTCAGCGCATCACCGAGAAGTTCCGCAAAGCAGTAACATGCCGCCTAATGACCCAGAGCACGACGATGTTGAAGGCTGGTGCAAGACGGCGATGAACTACACCAAAGGGTGAATCACCGAGTTAATCTGTGATTCCAACTAACGACGCTGAACGATCCGCTGCAGCACAAATCTGTGAAAATTATAAATACTAGTTAGAGTTTTAGTTTTAGTGTGGAACAATTATTATAATTTTCACTTAGTGTCGAACAATTATTATAATTTTCATATAGAATAGTACTTTTTGTGATTTTGCTCTGAGTTTGAGAGGGTTTTGAAAACTTGAAGATAAAGAGGGTTTCATCTCCAAGGATTTGGACTTAGGTCTCTTGGATTCTTCATTCTTGGCCTATAACAAGACTCAAATCTTCATACCCATTTCAATGCAAGCTCATTTAGGTATAAATTTCTATCTCTTGATGTGTGGCTAAAAAACCCCAATTCTTGGGGTGTGATTTAGCGAATATGGGTTAAGATAATTATTGGGTCTTGCTTGCTGATAGTTTAATCGTAGTTTAATTGTGATTTTGTTTAGTGGTTGTGGACGAATTTAATGAATTTGTAGTTGCAAATAAAAGTTTATCTATGTGTTTTCGGCTTGCTCGAGAGAGAGGTCGTAAAACTAAGACCACTAGATTGATGGCCAGTGTGAGTGGGTCGACATGATGTTCAACTCGAGAGAGTGAACCCTAGTCCCATGTCCACACACTCAGCTCGAGAGAGTGAGTGGGTTAAGGCGTAGGCTGGTCTTCATGCGGCAAGTGGGTGTCCGAGACTAACGCATTTGAAATGGGGTAAGTTGCTCGAGAGAGAGCTTATCCCCCTTAAAGCTTAGCCTAGTCACAATTATTCTATGAATCGTCTATTGAAAGCATGTACCCAATAATCTAGCTTAACCCGTATTCCCGTCACATCCCAAGGATCCCCTCTCATTGCTTAGAAACCCTTGTGTATTTTGTTGCTTTTACCTACTAGTGACAAAACCCCCACCATTGTTAATTGACACGTTTGTGTCCCCCTTTAATAAACAGTGTTTTTACTCATTAATTTCTTTAGCTACGACTAGTTAGAACTAAATTTTATTTTCTATAAATTCTTAAAACCGCTCTCTTGGGACGATCCCAACCCTTGGTTGGGTTACTAAACTATTGTATGATCATAGACACTTGCATCAAAAGTTGTGTCTTGATTACGTAAACATTAGGTGTCACATTCCGACACATGTATATTGGATCGGGTGTCATATTTCGACACACTAACAGTTTAGGTGTGGGTTCCATGATCGGACCATTTGTGATTATTACGTTTATATCTACCTGTCATTGATATTGGGAAATTGTGTGATTCATCTAAAAGGGTATTCGAGTGATGCATCCAGTATAGGTGTGTTTAATGTATTGTAATTAATTGCTTATATCTCGATAATTGTAATTGACTGCGAATGAGTCTGCCCCATCGGTATGGGGTCTGGTAAGTGGAGACCGAGGATCCATGTGTTACTATTGGCTATTTTAGGGAGTTGTCAGTGTTCTATGTAATGAGAGGGGTAGTGTGTCCAAACAGTAGTTAGGTCTTACCTTGGAAAGGGGATTCGTATTCGAGATGGTTAGTGAGCCTTGGTAGAAGTCTACTAGGCGCTTAAGGGATGAATTGTGAGGCAGAAGAAGCTTGGGCTTGTTGTGAGTGGTTGGCCGGGTTGGCAGTGGTTGAATTCGGGGACTCTTATATGAGATAGAAGGGTTAAGCTATGATCAAGAGCAAAGCGAGCAGGGGGTTAGAGTCAAGTGTACTAGTATGTTGTAAGGTATTCAAGGATGGTAAAGGCCGGAAAACAAGGTTGAGTGGTGTACTTTCTTATTGCATGTTTACTGCTGGTTGATTCTTTATATTATGCGGTGAGTATGGGGTTGACTGATGATGCCTACCGATATGTGTGGTTTGTATTGATACTACTCTTACTATGTCTCTTTGGCATAGTCTAGTTGCAGGGTCAGTGATGTTCCATAGGTGAAGACGAAGACAATTTCCAATAACTTCTACTCTTCCGTGGTGGGAGCTGTGTCATTAGTTACTGTAATTTATACCTTGTAATACTAGAAGCTCTTGTACCTGTTTAGACTAGATCCCTAGTGGTGTTAATTATTTTACAAGTTTTAACTTTGGATTGTTTAAAACTCTTTATTATTTAAAAAGCGCATAAATTTCCTTTTATCTCCAATTTTCTTAATCTTCCGCATCTTTTAACCATTGGGGAATGAAGGGTCCTCCTACTTAGGTGTTAGAGTAGGTACCTGCATAGCCCATTAGGTTGGGTCGTGACAAAGCAACTCGAAGGAATTGACTTCAGGAAACTTTGATGTGATAGTCTCTAGTATAAAATGCCATAACTTTTTACTGTGAACTCCAAATGAGGCAAATTTAGTGACATTGGAAATAGTACTCATAGGCCTTCACAATTATAGGTCATGGGTTACCTAACTTATTTTGTGTTGAGAGATATGATCATTTGAAGTTGACCTAAGTAGAATCTTATGTCGAAACTGAATCGGTAAGGAAGCTTGAAACTAAACTTTGTGCTAGGGAGTTCTTGTCACCATAATTCATATCCAAATTAATTCCGACACAAAAGAATTGACCCTTACACATATGAGCAATTTATGAATCATCCGATACGACCTTACATGTAAATAAAGAATGATTCAGGCCTTAGCTTAGAAATTTTCGAGATGTTACATCAGCCCTCGAGTATATGTATTGTTTAAAATACAACATGTATCAACAAATACAAAAATGTGTTCAATTTGTAAGGCTGGTATTTTAAAACAGTCGACAATAAAATTCAACTAACACTTCTAATTGTTAGATGTATCGACAAATATGGATGGACAAATTAAAATAATGAGATGGATAAATAAAAAATAAAGAAAGGAATTAAATAGTAGGTGATTAGGTTGTGTTCTTTGAAAAGTAGAATAAATTTTCCTAAAGGGAATTGGTGGTCGGGAGGCAATAATTGCATATTTGGATCATTTGACTAATGATAGAGTTATGAATAGAAAACTTTTCAAATGAAGGATAAAATTATTCTATATAAAATAGAGATATGTTTGATCCTTTTTCATTATCCAACACAGTTTACAAAATAGGTTCACTTTCAATCGATACCAAAAACTCCAAAATATAAGTCATAAAATTAAAATACTAGTGTATGTTTTTTTACCCAATTGGTGACCATTAAGTTTGAGGGTTTTTCTATTTTAGTCCTCGTATATATAAAAATGTTTTTTTTTTTACCCAAATTCCTCTTATTAATTTCTTATAATACTACAAAAAATAAAGAAATAATTTTGTCAATTACTTATAAAAATATTATACATATCCAAAGAGTAAATGCATGGTTGATAGAAATATTTGATTCACACGCAACTTAATAAATTGAAAGGCACAATAATTAAGAGCAATATATCAATATTAAAAGTACTTAAAATTATAACACATTTTTATGTGTTCTATTTATGACAAAATGACTCATAAATATAAGAACACTACATAAGGTGTCATGACCCAACCCACCGGGCCGTGTGGGCACCTACTCTAACACCTAAGTAGGAGAACCCTTGATTTCCAAAACAGTTAAGACATGCCCAAGATTAAGAAACTATAGATAAAAGGAAATTCATGGAGATTTTTATAAAATAAAGATTTTAAACCTTTTCAAAGTTAAGACTTGTAAAGTAACTAACACCGTAAGTATCTAGTCTAAACATGTACAAGAGCTTCTAAGATTACAAAGTATAAACATGATAACAATGACGCAGCTCCCACCACATGGAAGGAAAAATAGAAGTTGTTGGAGATTGCCTTCGTCTTCACCTTTGAAACATCACTGATTCTGCAACCAGACTATGCCAAAAAGGCATAGCAAGAGTAGTATCAGTACAAACCACACGCATTGGTAGGGATCATCGGTCAACCCGAAACCCACCACATAATAAAAGAAAATCAACTAGTAGGAAACATGCAATAAGACTATTCATTCATCTACCTTCATATCCTCCTATTCTTACCATCCCCGATTACTTTAACATATACTAGTACACTTGGCTCTAACCCTTTACTCGCTCCGTTCTTGATCATAACTTCACCATTCTACCTCTTAAAAAAGTTCTCGAATACAACCACTACCAGTTAGGACAACCACTCACGACGTACACTTACTTCTCCCACATCTCCACTCAACCCTTGACTCCATAGTATGTTATATCAAGGCTTGTTAGCAATCTCAATACTAATCCCCTTCCCTAGTAATACCTACTATTTAACAATTACGATACATCACTACCCTAATTCTCAACTTAATAGCACATACCATCTCTCTAAGGTAACACATAACAACACCTGGGCCCTCAATTTCCGCTTACCATACCACATCCCGAATTAAGTCTGACCATTCATAGTTCATTTATTAAAGAGATATATATAACATGTAGACCTAACATAGTACACACCTACATATGCATAACATATATATAAGCCAGTTATCATTTCAGGGATATGTACAATTCCACATTCTCATTAGCAATAGATATGACAATACAACGGTCCTCTCATGGAACCCATACCGAAACTGTTAGTGTGTCGAAACGTGACACCCAATCCAATTAGTGTGTCAAAATGTGACACATGATCCAATATACGTGTCAGAACATGACATCCGATCCAAATGATGTGTTGGAACGTGACACCCGATCCAGTCAACACAACCACAATCACAATCACACCCATAACGAACAATAATAGAAATCATACACTTAGGTAATGGGTTCATGGCATGTATTTATTCAAGGGATGAATTATGAGGCAGAAGAAGCTTAGGCTTGTCGTGAGTGGTTGGACAGGTTGGTAGTGGTTGTATTCGGGGACTCCTCTATGATAAAGAAGGGTTAAGCTAGATCAAGTGCAGAGCGAGCAGAGGGTTAGAGTCAAGTGTACTAGTATGTTGTAATGTATTCGAGGATGGAAAAGGCTGGAGAACAAGGTTGAGGGATGTACTTTCTTATTGCATGATTCCTGCTAGTTGATTCTTTATATTATGCGATGGGTATCGGGTTGACCGATGATTCCTACCGGTACGTGTGGTTTGTATTGATACTAATCTTGCTATGGTTCTTTGGCATAGTCTGGTTGCAGGGTCAGTGATGTTCCATAGGTGAACACAAAGACAATCCCCAACAACTTCTACTCTTCCTTCTGTGTGGTGGGAGCTGTGTCATTAGTTACTATAATTTATACCTAGTAATCCTAGAAGCTCTTGTACGTGTTTAGACTAGATCCCTGGGGGTGTTAACTATTTTATAAGTTTTAACTTTGGATCGTTTAAAACTCTTATTATGTAAAAAGCACATAAATTTCCTTTTATCTCAAGTTTTCTTAATCTTCCGCATGTTTTAACCATTGGGGAATGAAGGGTCCTCCTACTTAGGTGTTAAAGCAGGTGCCGCATGGCCCGTTGGGTTGGGTCATGAAAAAGCAACTTCAAGGAATTGACTTCAGGAAACTCTGATGTGATAGTCTCTAGTAAAATGCCATAGCTTTTTACTGTGAATTCCAAATGAGGCAAATTTGGTGACATTGGAAATAGAACTCATAGGCCTTCACTATTATAGGTCAAGGGTCACCTAACTCATTTTGTGTTGAGAGATATGATCATTTGAAGTTAACTAAAGTAGAATCTTATGTCGAAACTGAATCGATAAGGAAGCTTGAAAGTCAACTTTGTGCTAAGGAGTTCTTGTCACCTTAATTCATATCCAAATTCATTCCGACACAAAAGAATTGACCTTTACACATATGAGCAATTTAAGAATCATCTGATACAACCTTACATGTAAATAAATAATGATTCAAGCCTTAGCTTAGAAATTTTTGGGATGTTACATCATCCCTCGACAATATTTATTATTTAAAATACAACATGTATCAGCAAATACAAAAATGTGTACCATTTGTATGTTTGGTATTTTAAAACAGTCGACAATAAAATTCAACAAACACTTCTAATTCGTAGATGTATCGACTAATATGGATGGACAAATAAAAATAATGAGATGGATAAATAAAAATAAAGAGAGGAATTAAATAGTAGTTGATTAGGTTGTGCTTTTTCGAAAAGTAGAATAAAATTTCCTTTAGGAAATTTGTGGTCGTTAGGCAATAATTGCATATTTGGATCATTTGACTAACGATAGAGTTATGAGTTGAAAACTTTTCAAATGAAGGATAAAATTATTCTATATAAAATAGAAATATATTTGATCATTTTTCATTATCTAACACAGTTTACAAAATAGGTTCTTTTTCAATCGATACAAAAAACTCCCAAATATAATTCATAAAATTTAAATACTAGTATATGTTTTTTTACCTAATTGGTGACCATTAAGTTTGAAGGTTGCTCTATTTTAGTCCTTGTATATATAAAAATGTATTTTTTACCCAAATTCCTCTTATTAATTTCTTATAATACTACAAAAAATAAAGAAATATTTTTTTCAATTACTTGTAAAAATATCAGACATATCTAAAGAGTAAATGCATGGTTGATAGAAATATTGGATTCACACGCAACTTAATAAATTGAAAGGCACAATAACTAATAGCTATCTATCAATAACAAAAGTACTTAACATTATAACACATTTTTATGTGTTCTTTATATGACAAAATGACTCATAAATATAAGAACATTACATAAGGTTTCACGATCCAATCCACCGGGCCGTGCGGACACCTATTCTAACACCTAAGTAGGAGAACCCTCGATTTCCGAAACAGTTAAGACATGCGCAAGATTAAGAAACTATAGATAAAAGGAAATTCGTGGAGATTTTTTATAAAATATAGATTTTAAACCATTTCAAAGTTAAGACTTGTAAAGTAAACAACACCCCAGGTACAAGAGTTTCTAAGATTACAAAGTATAAACATGATCACAATGACGCATCTCCTACCACATGGAAGGAAAAATATAATCTTTTGGAGTTTGCCTTCGTCTTCACCTATGAAACATCATTGATCATGCAACTAGACTATGCCAAAAAGGCATAGCAAGAATAGTATCAGTACAAACCACACGCACTGGTAGGCATCATCGGTCAACCCGAAATCCACCGCATAATATAAGAAAATCGACTAGTAGGAAACATGCAATAAGACTGTTCATTCATCCACCTTCATATCCTCCTATCCTTACCATCCTCGAGTACTTTAACATATACTAGTACATTTGACTCTAACCCTTTACTCGCTCCGTTCTTGATCATAACTTCACCATTCTACCTCTTAGAAGAGTTCCCGAATACAATCACTACCAGTTAGGACAACCACTCACGATGTACACTTACTTCTCCCACATCTCCACTCAACCCTTGACTCCATAGTACGTTCTATCAAGGATTGTTAGCCATCTCAATACTAATCCCTTTCCCGGGTAATACCTACTATTTAACAATTACAACACATCACCATCCCAATTCTCAACTTAAGAGCACATACCATCTCTCTAAGGTAACACATAACAACACCTCAAATACTAAGCTAAAAATTTAAACAAGTATTTATAGTTGTCAAAAAGTGTGCTGCAGAGGTTCAGTCGGCGCAGTTAATCAGGATCGCCGATCCAATCGGCAATCTGCTCTTTAGTCATTTTCATCGCTGTTTTGCCTTTTCCTTCAGCATCTTCAGGTTCTGTAACTTTGGGCGATATGGCACTACTTGCAGAACCGTTCGGTGTTTCGCCGATTGCTCCATTCTCTCGTCGACTAGATTTTCTCCTTTAGGGCTTGGCACTCTGGAACATTAGGCGAGACCCTGGTCATTCGGAGAGTCGCCTAATGGGTTAGGTGATCCTCAAGCCTTCTTTACTTTGTTCTTTCAGCTGCCTTGTTCCTTTTTGCTCAATAGTGTCCATGTTTTGTTCCTAAATCCAAATACCTGAAATTCAGGGATTTACATCAGTTATTCGAACAAAATACAAAATATGCATTTGAGGACACTAAATCTATTAAAATAAAGCCCTAAATGAGTCCAAATTGTGGACTCATCATAGGTTATCAGTTACAATTCAGTATTCAGTTTCAACATGTTATAAAACTTGGTCATTTCATTCAGTTACTTCGTGTTCAGTATGCTTAGTATAGTATCATGCTCATTTTATATCATTGCTCAGTTATATGCTTTGTTCAGTTATGTATATTATTCAAAATTTATTCTATCCTGCATGCTTAATACCTTTGAAGTACTGACGCATACTCGGCGCTACATCTTCTCGTGATGTAGGTTCAGACCCTCAGCATTCAGATCATTCATATATCGGTTCCTGATCTCCAATTCAACAGCATTAGTGGCGAGTCTTCATTCTTCGAGGACGTTTGACATGATTATCTTTCTTTACTTTCAATCTTTAGTTTCAGTTTTTGCTAGATTTAGTTGGGGCATGTCTCAGCATCTCTAGTTAGTAGAGGCTCTATTTCAGACATAGTTAGATTCAGTTTTAGCTTTGGAGTTTGATATTTCAGTTGTCATTAAATTCAGTTATATTTATATTCAAACTTAGAATGGGTATTCCCCATCATTTCATTTTATGATATGTTTCTAGCTTCCGCACAATATGACTATTATGTTGAAAATCTTTAAGTATGCTTATGATATGCCATAAGGGTTAGCTTGGGGTCACTCGTGATCCTAGGTTCCGTGTCCGCGTCCTGGGGGTAGCTTCGGGGCGTGACAAAGGTCCCCTATCTAATTCTTTTACAAAACATGTCTATAATTAATCTCAACATAAAATTTGCAAAAGAGATATAGTATTTAGTGGTGGGGGTCCGGGGAGGGGGGGGGGGGGTCGGGAGGTAGGCATCATTTCTTTTATAAATAAGTGGTTACACGTAGGGTGCTAAAATTTATCATTAAATTTATTAACAAAAAAATAATAATTTAAAAGTAATTTTACATAAATAGGACAAATGACAGAAATAAATAAAGGGATAATTCAAAGTTATGTTCCAGGAAGAACATTTTAGGGAGTACAAAAACATAGAATAGGTAAAATTGTAAAGTGATTGGTCAAATTAAAAGTGCTTATAAGCTATAAAACCCCATAAATTAAAAATGACCTACTTATGGTTGATTTCGCATTATAAGCACTTGAGTTATAAACACTTTTAGTGTTTCCCAACTATATGATAAGATTAAAGAATATGCTTGTGAACTAGTTTGAACCAGTTAGAAACTAGAAACTTAACCTAATACCTTGTTTATATAAAAGTAGGTTATTGGGTACTAGATATAACCAAGAGTCTCCTTCTGTAATAATTGTGTGTAATTACATGAACACACCTAATTATGTATAGGCAAAAAATAATGAAATTTAAAGTCTAGAGTCTAGACATATTGACATTGCTTAACTATAAGAAGGGTAGAGATACTCATGTAATGATGAACCACACACTTATAATTAGTTAACTTGTGATGAATCATAGAAGAGAAATGAGTCTTGAAGCTAGATAATTGGTTTCAGAGATAAATATCAAGTCTGATGGAGATCTGTTCAATGAAATGATTAGGTATGAACCACATCATATCTCCATGGCTATGTTAAGTCCTGGAAACTCATACATGATAAACTTGTATTATATCTGGTTTCAATATTTTTTAGTTGACATCTAGCTCAAACTGATCTATTCATTATTTTGATCCAATATTTTTATTGATTCAAACTGTTTTAACCCATTCAGATTCAATTCAATTCAATTCAATCAATCATTTAAAAAGCAAAATTAGTAGTATGAAATATTTACTATATTTGTTTGCAGATGGGAAATAGATCATGTCAAAGGAAGTAATTGAAGAAATAGATGATGAAAAGAAGTTGATTAAAAAAAGATAATTGAAGGAGATTTGTTGGAGTATTATAAATCATTTTACATCACTATGCATGTTGAGACAAAAGGTGAAAACAACTTAGTTACTTGGATCATGAAATATGAAAAGAAGAATGCAAATGTGCCTGATCCACACACTTTAATGAAATTATGCATCAATGTCACTAAAGATATTGAGACTCACCATCTCAAGTGATATATATATATAAATCCATCACTATTAGATTGTGAGCCTAAGGTGTGGGCGGTTTGACTTGACCTCAGCCCAAGAACTCATTGCTGAAAGTTATATATGCTTTGGTTGATTATGTATTATGTTTCACTTCATATAAGTTTATAAAGATAGATATGTGGATGTGGAAAATAAAAATTGGAGAATTAGTCTTTGGTTTGACAAGAATTTTTTTTTTGTTAATTCTTCTTCAAACTTGTATAACAAGAAAAAATCTTTCTTTAAGATTGCAAGTGGTCTGTTTCAACTCCTTATAATTTAAGTCATTATGTTGTTTAGGTGATTGTATTTTTAATAAACATCCCTACAATCAATAATATTCCATTGGATAAAATATCCGAAAAATAAAAATGGATTGCTTCAAGTCCATTTCTGTCACCACTCAAAAATGGACATGATATCACTTGTCTATTCCCACCAAGACAAGTTAGTCTCAATCCAACGAAATGAAAAAAATGTGGAAAGTAAAGCAAGAATAACAAAAGGCAAAAAACTTAGTTCTTCTAATATATGTAATCTCCAAAACTTGATTGTCACTTGTACAAGCCACTATAGATATAGTGCGGAAGTGAAAAAATTAAGTTATAATTAGTTTAATACCACTTGAACCATATAGGAAAATAAATCATTAGGGTTGAGAATTGTTGGGTCATAATTTAGGAAAAGAAAAAGAGAAGGCAAGAACTCACTTGTGCGGCAATAACGAAAGAAAAATTCATGGAGTTGCGGCATGGAAACTAGGAGTATTGAGGTATATAATAAATACATATATGTGAAGCTAATTTTTTCCTTTCGTGTACAGATATATGCATATATTATTTACATATATTTATGGACTAGAGGGTACTGGTTAAATTATTATGGTTGGCGGATGAAACAATACTAGGATATAAGATATGTTTCTCTATTGGTTAATATTTTGAATTCATTAAGAGTTAGATGGGAAATTGAGGTGGATTACTGTATGTTTGTTATAAAGGGTTTGTGAGTTTGTTTTGGAATAAAGGGTGTCAAAGGAAAAAAATTCAAGTTCCACGTTACTGTTCCTAAGGCATTCGGTTTAAATTTTATATTTTTGGTTATTATATTATGATTCAAGTTTTGATAGGTTGGTATGTGTAATTAAATATTAGATGTATGGTATTAGGTCAATACCATTCGAATTATAATATCCGATAAAATTGGAACTTAACCCTAGACTTGAAACTTAGAAAATTACGATAGTTGAAATGTTAATTGGCATCAAGATTTACGAACTTGATTATAAATTCTAGAGAATTTTTAGGTCAAGGCTAAACACATAATAATGTGGGTGTTGTTAGTTTCGAAATGTTATTGTGAATATATATTTGAATAGATTACATTTATTTGGAAGCTCAACGAAAAGGGAAGGCCCAAGTCCGAGAGTGATTGTTCAGTTATTTGAGGCAATTGGATTTCTAAGCCCTTGTTAAGTGTATGGAATTCATGTATTTCCTTGTAATATGAGTTTGGGGGTAACGAGACTTGGTGATGAGTTGACTTGTCCACATTGATTAATTCTAATGAGGAAAAATGGGTAATAAAAGGCAATGTGATTAATTGTTTGTGTGCAATTTTATGAAAATGGTCATCTTCTCATTATTTGTGTGAACATGTCATTTGCATTGTTCTGAGAAATGGTTGTGACAAGTGTTATGTGAATTGAGAAAGAATAAGAAATTAAAGAGGATGTACCATTTCGAGGGACGTATCGCGTGCCGCGATGGATACTATATTTCGAGGGACGTATCGCGTGCCGCGATGGTTACTATTATCGAGGGTCGTATCGCGCACCATGATGGATGCATGGGCAGATATGTCCCCCATGGGTCCCGTACTGAGAATCAGTAGGTGTGTATCACTAGGTCAGACATGCATCACTACACTTGACATTGCATTCCATTGCATTACACATATTTATCATTAGTGAACTTGATATTGTGTTTTGCTGATCTTGTGAGTGCCTTTATGTGGAACTTTGATTGATGAATATTGAGCTTGTTGTTGAGGATATGTAATTATTAGAGTATTGTTGTTGAGTTGTGTGCTATGTGACTTATGAACTGTTAGGTTGGGCTGATTTTATGCAGGTTGTAGTTGTGGAGGTTGTAATTGATGAACATTGAGCTTGTTGTTGAGAATATGTGATTGTTAGAATGTTGTTGTTGAGATATGTGCTTGTGAATTGTGAACTGTTAGGTTGGGTTGGTTTTATGCAGTTTGTAGTTGTGGAGGTTCGGTTAGGGTGTAAGGAGTACCCGTATTCTATCCCCTTAGCTTGTGTTTAGGTTTACTTGCTGAGTACCATGTGGTTTGGTACTCATTCCTTGCTACTACATTTTTTGTGTAGGTTACTAGCCCGGACCTTTGTGATATTTTCTCTTCTCCTTGTCTGAGGCTTCTTGTGGAGGTTTGTGAGGTAGCTGCTTGTTATTTTAGCGGACGTTCTTTCTCCTTAATTATGATCTTGTTCTATTCTAGAAACAATGTCTTTTGAGACTTGTGTTTTCTTTTGAATCAGTTGTAATACTTTAGAGGCTTGTACACATGACAACCAGATTTTAGGGGTATTTTTGAGTTGATTATAAAATTTCCACATTTTATTGTAAAGGCTGAGTTTTTGGTGACTTGTCTTGGTGGGATAAGACGTGTGCCATCACGTCCATTTTTGGGTCGTGACAAAATAAGTGTAAGTCTTAATGTCTTTGTTTTCCAAGTAGAACAAAGCATAACATAAAGGAAAATTAGGGTCCACCGGGATGACAAACAACTACCTCTCAAGTCCTTCGACAAGCCTCGCGTATATAAGAAGAAGATCAAGCAATCACACAAAATCGGGCTCGGAACATACACAAGCGTAGAAGCAAGGAGTGAGTACCAAACAATACGGTACCAACAAGTAATCTTATAAATAAAGAAAAACTAGCTAGAGAACGGACACTCCTTTCATCACAAGAACCTCTTCAAACTACAACCTGCATAGAAATGAGCCCAACCTAACAGTTCATAATACAAAGTTTGCAAGCTCTCATGATCATAGTGCAATAGTCACAATTCAAGAACCATCAAGTAGCAAATATGACAATCACAAGTGTCACATAGATCAATCAAAAGTATCAAGTTCATGGAAGCACAATTTTTATGCACACTAAACACGAATCCACAAATTTATCATGCATAATATTAATTAGAACTTATGGGAACCACCCATAGTTCACTAAATCGTCGGTAATGACCTCAACATCAATAACACTCGCTGTAAATGACCTTAACATCACTAAAACTCACTGGAAATGACCTCGACATCACTAACACTCACTGGCAATGACCTTGACATCAATAACACATGTCGGTAATGACCTCGACATCAATAACATCTGTCGGAAATGACCTCGACATTAATATCACTTACCAAAAATGACCTTGGCATCAATGGCACTCGCCAGCAATGACCTCAACATCAATAACAATCACAAATCTCATCACGGTGCTCAGAAATCAATGTAAGAAGCAATTTAACACCACAAAGAAGAGACGATAAATTCAGCAAATCAAGTCCACAATAATGTGATCAAAGCATTTCATCAATCATCACATTAGGGATCGCAACAAGGTAAATTCACAAAGTACTATCATCAATTATAACACCCCGTATGCTAGAACTACCAAAATACAGATTTCAGAAGTTACAGGTGCCACCGACGGGCACTACCCATAGATCGTAGGGTGACCCACGGTACGTCCTGGTGGTCCGTGGTTCACCACCTTCATCCCCTCCCAAAAAAGGCCCAGGAAAATCAGCTAAGGGTCGACCCACGCCAGGACCTACGGACCGTAGGTCAGGCCATGGTCTGTGGTCCAGGGCTGTAGGTCAAACCCCCAACTTTCAAGCCCAGAACCCCCATCGACGGTTGCCAGGAAGGACCGACGGTCCGTCCATGGTCCGTCGGCCTAGTCCATTGGTGACCCCAATAGCTTTTAAGTCAGGGTCATTTTGGTCTTTTCCCCATACGTTGGACCCCTAAACTACGTCGTCTAACCCCTAAACTACGTAGTTTTTGTCAGTTTTAGCCTAGTAACTTACTTAGAACTTACCCAAGTCATTTCATTTTCCAAAATTCATCCAATTAGAACGAAAATAGGAGAAAGTAGTCGAGCAGCCCTAGTTCAAGAATGTAACAAGATTTCATCAGTTTCAGCCCCAAAATCGAAAGATTTCTTTGTGAAATTCGTCACCAGGTATATGGGATTTCATTAGTGGGTTCCTTTTTCCCATTAGGTCCCTAGATTTCAGTCAGAATCTTGCTTCCCTTAATATTATCTAAACCTAGGGTTTCTCCAATTCTAGAAATTGTTTGGTTTTAGTTGTTAGAATGATCCAAATCAGATTATCATATTGTTGCTTAGTTTCTTGCATGATATTCAGGACCCTAGTTGTGTAGATTTATTTAGTTCATGAATTACACATGCTATGTCAGTCTAATAGATATACATGCTTCAGTTGACGAATGTCACATTATCAGTTATAATTATTGCATTATCAGAGTTTGTATGTCAAAAATTGAGCTATCTAGTACTTCAGTATGTCAGTCATAATCTTGCTTACATACATTCTAATTAGGAGTAGGCTTAGACCGAGTGGACTAGGGTTCAGTATACCCGAATAGTCCTAGAACTACATGCCCCCGTAGGTTTATAAGTCCTCTCTGTAGGCATTACACTTTAGTGATCACGCCAGGCATGCCTTTATACCTCTGGCAGGGTATATTGGGTCCTCTCAATGAGGCGTATACATCGTACTCCACATTTAGCTCATGTGGTTTTATGTGGGTTATTAGTATCTCCCACAGTCAAATTCTATTGCATTCACCAGGTTATAAGGGCAGTTCAATATTCAGTTTCAACATGTTATAAAACTTTGTCATTGCATTCAGTTAGTTCATGTTCAATATTTTTAGTATAGTATCATGTTCATCTTGTATCATTGCTAAGTTATATGCTTTGTTCAGTTATGTACATTGTTCAACTTTATTTTATCCCGCATGCTCAGTACTTTTCAAGTACTGACGCATACTTTGCGCTACATCCTCTCGTGATTAGGTTCAAGTCCTCAGCATTCAGATCACGCATAGATCGGTTCCCGATCTCCAGTTCAGCAGCATCAGTGATGAGTCCTCATTCTTCGAGGACGATTGATATAATTTTCTTTCTACTTTTAGTCTTTAGTTTCAGTTTTTGCTAGATCTAGCGAGGGAATGTCCTAGCATTTCTAGTCAGTTAGAGGCTTTATTTCAGACATAATTAGAATCAGTTTTAGCTTTGTAGTTTGATGTTTTAGTTGTCATTAAACTAATAGTTTTTTTATTTAGATATTAATGGGTATTCCCCATCTTTTCAATTTACAGATGTTTTAAGCTTCCGCATAGTACTTTCTTAATTCAGTTATCTTTGAATATTCTTATGATATGCCAACAGGGTTAGTTTGGGGTAAACTAAAGGGTGTAGTTCATCAACAGAGAGTGGAGGTTTTCTCCCAAGGGGGAGATGGTGTGCTTCACTAACTGGGTTGATAATGTGTTCCTAAGGTGGGTGAGTTGAGACAACATATTCTTACAAAAAACCATAAATCTAGGTATTCTATTCATCCAGGCACTACTAAGATGTATCGTGATCTACAGGAAGTCTTTTGGCGCAATGGTATGAAAAGGGATATAGCGGATTTGCAACAAGTGAAGGTAGAACATCAGAAACCAGGAGGTATGGCTCAAGACATAAACATTCCTACTTGGAAGTGGGAAGTGATCAACATGGACTTCATTACAGTTTTACCTCGTACTGGTAGACATCATGACTCCATTTGGGTGATAGTTGACAAGGTTACTAAGTCTGCGCCCTTTTTGGCGGTTAAGACTACAGACTCGACGGAGGACTATGCCAAGCTTTACATTAATCAGATAGTCAGGTTACATGGGGTTCCTTTGTCTGTCATCTTAGATAGAGCTCCTCAGTTTACCTCTCATTTCTGGAAGTCATTTCAGAAAGGTCTTGGTACTCAAGTTAATCTTAGCACAACATTTCATCCACATACGGATGGTCAGGCAAAACGTACCATTCATATCTTAGAGGACATGTTGAGAGCTTGTGTGATCGACTTCAAGGGTAGTTGGGATGATCACCTTCCTCTTATAGAGTTCACCTACAATAATAGCTACCATTCTAACATTAAGATGGCCCCATATGAAGCTTTGTATGGGTGTAGATGTAGATCTCCAGTTGGTTGGTTTGAAGTAGGTGAAGCAGCCTTGATAGGGCCATATTTGGTTCATGATGCTATGGAAAAGGTTCAGATCATTAGAGATAGACTTAAGACAGCCCAGAGTCGCCAGAAGTCCTATGCAGATGTAAGGAGAAGGGACTTGGAGTTCCAAGTTGATGATTGGGTTTTCCTAAAAGTGTCACCTAGGAAGGGGGTGATGAGATTTGGAAAGAAATGGAAGCTCAGTCCTAGCAATGTAGGTCCTTACAAGATCTTGAAAAGTGTTGGTAAAGTGGCTTACGAGTTAGAGTTGCCAACAAAATTAGCAGAAGTGCATCCGATTTTTCACATTTCATTGTTGAAGAAGTGTGTGGGTGATCCAGCATCTATAGTGCCATTAGAAAGTGTGGTTGTGAAGTATAGTCTCACTTATGAAGAGGTACCCATTGAGATTCTTGATCGTCATGTTCAAAGGTTGAGAAACAAAGAAGTCGCATCACTTAAGGTTTTGTGGAGGAGTCAGTCCATAGAGGGATCTACTTGGGAAGCAGAAGCAGCCATGAAGGCCAAGTATCCTCACCTCTATACTTCCGATTCCATTCTAGCTTGAGGTAATAGTTCCTCTCCAGTTTCTTTAATCATTCACGTGTAACTTCAGTCTTAGTATCATGTACCGTCAGTTGGTACTTGCATTTTAAGCGTATTTGCATGTTCTTCAGAAATCAGTTTTTAGTAAATAGTGGTAGGGCTTGCAGCTCTTTTCCTCCCTATCCAACTAGTTTAACCTTCATTCAAGGATGAATGTTCCTAAGGGGGAGATAATGTAACACCCCGTATGCTAGAACTACCAAAATATAGATTTCAGAAGTTGCAGGTGCCACCGACGAGCACCACCCATGGACCGTAGGGTGACCCACGGTCTGTCCTGGTGGTCTGTGGTTCACCATCTGCAGCCCCTCCCAGAAAAGGCCCAGGAAAATTAACTAAGGGTTAGCCCACGCCAGGACCTACGGATCATAGGTCAGCCCACGGTCCGTGGTCCAGGGCCATGGGTCAGACCCCTAACTTTGAGTCCCAGAACGCCCATCGGCGGTTTCTAGGACAGACCGTCGGTCCATTGGTGATCCCCGACATCTTTTAAGTCAGGGTCATTTTGGTCTTTTCCCTATGTGTTGGACTCCTATACTACGTAGTTTAACCCCTAAACTACGTAGTTTTTGTCAATTTTAGCCTAGTAACTTAATTAGAACTTATCCAAGACAATTCATTCTCCAAAATTCATTCAATTAAAATGAGAAGAGGAAAAAGCATACGAGCAGGCCTAGTTCAAGAACGCAACAAGGTTTCGTCACCTGCAGCCCTGAAATTGAAAGATTTTTCCATGAAATTTGTCAGCAGGTATGTGTGATTTCACTAGTGGGTTCCTTTCACCCATTAGGTCCCTAGATTTCAGTCAGAATCTTGATTCCCTTAATATTATCTAGACCTAGGGTTTCTCAAATCTTAGAAATTATTGGGTTTTAGCTATTAGAATGATCCAAATTAGATTATCATATTGTTGCTTAGTTTCTTGCATGATATTTAGAACCCTAGTTGTGTAGATTCGTTTAGTTCATGAATTACACATGCTAGGTCAGTCTAAACAGATATACATGCTTCATTTTATGAATGTCACATTATCAGTTATAATTGTTGCATTCTCAGAGTTTGCATTACTTCAGTATTTCAGTCATAATATTGCTTATACATTCTAATTGGGAGTAGGCTTAGACCGAGTGGACTACATTACAAGAAAAACAGTCTCTAAGGAAGGGAAATATGGTCCCCAAAAGTCGAAATTTGGTCCCAAATGAACATTAGAGACCTGAAAAATCTGGTCGCCACCCGTCCTAAAAGCTTCCTTCGCTTTCGCTCTACAACGACGGGACAAAAAAACCAGTCGTTAAAGATATTTGGGATGGGGATCCAATCTGGTCGCAAAATACTTTTAGGGACATTATTTCTGGTCTCAAATAGACAAAATATATATTGGGAAATAGGTTTTGCAGGTCAGTAAAAGTCTATAGCGACCACTAAACACTAGTTGTAATAATCTTTAGAGACGATATAGATCTGGTCCTAGCAATCTCTAGCGACCATTAAAGTCCTTTCCTTAGAATTGCTTTAAAGACAAGAACTATCTGGTCCTAGAAATAACTTTAGCGACTCACCAACCTCGTCCTAGAATAGGTTTGGCGACTATCAACAACCCCATCCTAAAATAGCATTAGAGACTAGCAACAAGCTTGGTCATAGATTGGCCTTTAGAGACCAGCATAATTCTTGTCCTAGATTGAGCACTAATACATTTCAACAAATATAAAATTGCTACTAAAACTTTTGCGACAAAAAGATGATATATATAGAGAAGAGACCGAGACAATAAGATATATGTAAAGAAAACAATTAATTACAATAAAATAGTTGATACCATGATATTGGTTTCAATATTTGCTTAACAAAAAAACACATATAGCTAACATCCGAGTTAGATTATGGCATCAAGTTTTGCATTAAATTTGTAGCAAACTAATAGTGAGCTCATTCATCTTCTTCTAAACTTGTATCTTGCATGGAAGAATGAACAAAAGCTAGGCAAAAAATTTAAAGTTCCAATCTTCATCGAGTGTTATCCAGAAACATCAACAAAAGCTACAAGAAAATAAGAAAAAAAAATCCATTAGAAAAACTTTGAGATGCATTAACCAAGAATCTAATATCTATTTTAAAGATTTACAACTAAATATATATATATATAACATCTGTCGGATAATAAAAACTAATGGACTCACTTAAGAGACAAGTAGGAATGAAAATTAAGTTGGGCAAAACCAACTGCAATTAACAAAAATAGGGCAGGAATGTCTTGTGTGAAATAAACATAATCTAGAACTAACTGACAAAGCATTCACAAATATGTATCATGGCGATCGATGTTCAAGGCTCCACACGAAACCCACTATTAATCCTACTATTCTCCTCTCAAATATGTATCAAAGACCTGATTCCATTATCCCTGGTTTGATGCTCAAGGTAGTCCCATTGATCCTCACAAAATCCAGAAACATTTTGAGGATTTTTATGATGATCCGTCTGAAGAATTGAACAAGTATGGAGAGATTGAGAGCCTACATATTTGTGACAATCTGGATGATCACATGGTTGGTAATGTTTATATTCAGTTTGGAGAGGAAGAGCAGGCTGCAACAGTGGTGGATATTGCAACTTTATGCACCTTAAAAATATCAGCAAGGAACTGTGACATCAGTTGTTTGGAAGGTTTAGGAGAAGGCATAGCAGAAGCATATACCTGTTTAATATATACCTAAGGAAGTTGAGATGTTGATTTTACTTTTCTTTCGGACGATCAAACCTTGTGTGTTTAATCTGGAATGCAAAGTTGAGTACCCTGTTTAGTAATGATGAAAAATGTCCAAGTATTAGACATGCCTGACCTTTTGTGTTAACTTTTACTGTTTTATGGGGACATTTGCTTTTAGTTTTGTTTTTCAATTGCATTTTTCCTTTGCTTTAACATATATCTCTGCTAACCACCTCACCTTTGTTCTTTCTTTTGCAGCTTCATATCAAATTACTGGAACTCAAAATGAGGGTGACCCTACTAATACGACAGTTAGTACATTTCTTTATATCAGCAGTGTTCAATGTTTCTCTTGAACTGTGCTTATATTAAACAACTTTAATTTCAATTTTTTGTTGGTAACTTGGATGCTAGTGTAACGGATGATC
Source organism: Solanum acaule (assembly GCA_036250505.1). NCBI lineage: Eukaryota > Viridiplantae > Streptophyta > Magnoliopsida > Solanales > Solanaceae > Solanum > Solanum acaule. The sequence continues at coordinate 16,478 of JAJOOR010085757.1, read as the reverse complement.
ACCTCACGCATGTTTTTGGGAACTACGGGCAATTGTTTCATGTAAAAATACCACTAGGCAAACGTTGTGGTTTTGTTCAATTTATCGATAGGTATAGTAACATGCCTTCTGAACTTAGTCAAATTCAGTGATAAGGAAACTAGCATGCTGGCATTATTATGGCAGAAGTTGTGCTGAGGAAGCTCTATGAGCTTTAAGTGGAACTCAGTTGGGTGGACAAACCATCCGCCTTCTCAGCAGTCTCAGGGTGATCCGAACCAGTGGAGTGGTGGTTATTATGGGTATACACAAGGATATGATGCTATGGTTATGCCCAACCTAATCAGGACCCAAATATGTACTATGCAGGCAATGCCAAGTATGGAATTATGCGCAATCTCCACATCAACAACAAGTAAATTGAGTCCTACTGATGAATGTCTTAATCTGATGGTAAATATCTACAGAAGATATCTAATGGTTAATATCTACAGCCACCGCTACAGAGACCAAGGAAGAAGAAGCTAGTCCGACAAGAATGAAAATGTAAACCAAAGGGAAGGGCAAATTGGTTGTACAGTCTTCAAAAAGAGCATTTAACCAAGAGGTAGTAGAGGATGAGGACATCATAGAGAGACTATTGAGGCAAAACTATCATCTCAGGAATAAAAAGCTTTCTTATAATAAAATAAAGTCGGGTATATTGTTACTTACTTGGTTAGCAGAAAAACAATTGTCAATCAGTAGGTGGGACATCTGATTGTTGAGAAGCAAAGAGTTCTTTCATCTTCATTATTTGTTTCATCTCATCTTCTAAGGTAGACAAGCGATCATTCAAGGATTTTTTTTCTTCATTCAAGAATTTGTTATCATCTCGAAGTCGAACGTAGCTCGGACAATAGTTTAACCTTTGAAGAAGTTCCACCTTTCAAATCTTTTGCCTTTACTCCACCCCCAAGTCCAAATACATGGCTATGAGTTTGTGGTCCACAACATTTTTCAACAATCTCTATACTAGAGAGAGATGGATCTTCTTGAACTATTTCCTCAAGTTGAGCCTACAAAATATATTAAAGGACATTTTCTATCAAAACACATAACAATTTCAAGATCTTAACTTACTCAATTTACCAAACGTACATGTTATTCAATTGCTTCAGGTTCAACAAGCTTGTTATCTTTCTTACGAGTCTCAAAGAAAATAGTTGCCAAATCTGGTGGATTGCCATCTTTCCCACCCTTTACATCAAAGTCAAATATGTCAAATAACAATCTCTATCTATATGCATTATTCATGGTGTTCCATTTAACTTATCTTAAGATAAGATAAGATGGAGTATCTAATTATTTGATAGGGAGGTTTATTGTACAACTCACTCAAATCACATGTGACTTTTTGGATTCCAAAAATGAATGAAATGCATTTTTTATCAAAAAAATAATGATTGCACTAAGAAACATAAAAGATTACTTATCTTAAATTATGTAATCTTCTATAGCTTTGTACTTACACAAAATAGTCGCTTGTGATTAAAAAAATTCTTGTTGGTAGTCGCTTGTGATTAAAAATTCTTGGCTCATAATTAACTTATCCTAAAGTTAAGAATGGCTTAATCGGATCCTCAAACTAATACATAAAGAAAGAATCAAGAAAACTAGTAATTGCAACTATATGCTACATTGGTTATAGTCCAAACTCAAGAACACTACATTTTCCCTCACTAAATCATAATAGAGGTGAATGTTTGTTTAAGTTTGAGCATTAAATCATAATAGAGGTGAATGTTTGTTTAAGTTTTAACTTGGTAGTGGAGGTCCTGGTTCTCCAACAATATGACCGTTTTTCCTTTATCTCAGTAGCCTAACTATTAGTGTCTCCTATCCAAAAATTATTCTGGATGAACACGACTCAGATTGCAAGGGAAGGAGATTGCAGCCATCATAGGATTTAATAGGAATCATTATATTGGATGAGCACGATCCAGATGGCAAAGGAAGGAGATTACAGCCATCATGGGATTTAACAGGAATCCTTGGGAATAAAATATTATCTGAGTTACATAATGACACCAATGGTATGTGTGATTAGAACAGTTTGAACAGAATTGGAACACAAGTAGGTGATTCTGCTTCAGACTTGAGCCAATAGTACAACGAATCTCTTACATCCATTTCCTTATAAACTATAAAGCTTCTTATTCAACCCCCCCAGCATTACACCCAAACACTACACATAACTTTTATGGAAAAGGAATCTCCAAATAAGCAGGTCTAACAGAGAAAAGATGGGAGAGATCATTCACTATCTTATGTTTAAGATAATTTGGAGGGAACAAAGTAGGGAAGGCCACTGAGACACAAGAAAACATTATGGTTTAGGAAATAGTATTGATAGACTAGAAACTCAATTTTGAAGACCAACAAAGTTTTGCTTCTTTTTTTTGCTTATTTTGAAGCACACTGAAGCATACCATTTGCATAGATATCGAACAGGTTCCTTGTATAGCTAATATACTAGGATTCTTCAATAAAATATTATCTTAGTTCCATAATGACATTAATGGTATGTGTAGTCGGAACAATCTGAATGGAATTGGAACACAAGCAGGTGATTCTGCTTGAGTGATGATACAACCCATCTCTTACTACATTGCCATCTTGTTAACAACTATAAAGCTTCTTACCCAACCCCCTAGCATTCCCCAAATACTGCACATAATTTTAAAAGAACAGAAAGCTCCAAACAAGCAGGTCTACCAGAGAAAGTTGATGTTACAGGAAACAGTATTGATAGACCGAAAACTTTGATGTTGAAGACCAACAACATTTTACTTCCTTTTTTCTGATTATTTTGAAGCACACAACAACTTCCCATTTGCATATATGACTAAAAGTATCCTTTGTATACAACTAGTATACAGGGATTTTTCAATCCCCTGTTTTAGTTAGTAAAAAGTACTTGTGAGTTTTAACAAATAAATAAGTTTTCCATGTTAAGGGATATGCAAGAAATATTTATTCATGAAATAAAAATACAAGAATTGGGCAAGTACAAGTATACAATGGTACCACAAAAATCATGTTAGAGGGGAGTGAGATTCAAATCTAAACTTTACAAAGTACCTAGGAAATCAACCAGGTCCTCTACTTCCTATATATAATACTCGAGAATTGTGCAAGTACAAGTATACAATGGTACCTTGATGCATAACATTAAGCAAAATTTTAGGCTCAACTAGGCACGACTTGATTTGGGTTAAAAACATTCAGATAATACCACTGAATATACTATATTTTTACAGGTGACATGACAACTAATTTCTCAGATTACATGTTTTAGAAGATATTCAGGGCCAACTATTCCTCAATCAATGGAATTAAGGTTGTAAAAGATAGAGAAATATTGCACATAACGAGGTTGTCGATTTATTAGATTTGTGGATTAAGGTGATTAGTTTTGCACTATGACTAAGATGAATTGAATGTTTTTCTCCACTAGGCATAAACACATTAGTTTTGCAGCTAACAATAAGAATGTCGGAGGCCACACACAAGCTTCATATCAAAATGAGGAACTCAAATTATTGCAGCTAAGGTTATATGACTATTTTCATTATATGACTAAGAAAAGAGACCAGATTTTGAAACCATTAACCTATTTATTGTTAAAAAGAGGAAGAACAAATAGAGTAGCTTTAACACAACAATGATAAAATGACATCAATAAAACATATAGCAGAAACACAACAGCTCGATCGAAAGAGGAACCGACCTAAAATTCTGTTTCGAGCAAAGATGGGTGGAATTCTTTTTTGAACATAGCGACAACTATCACTACAAGAAAACGACGCGATTAGGGCAGATGAATGTCAAGATTAAGCAGGAAAGAACAAAAAGAGTAGCTTCAATACAACAATGAAAAAACAACATCAGTAAAACATATAGAAGAAACACAACAACTCGATTGGAAGAGGAACAAACCTGAAATTATGTTTCAGTCAAAGCTGGGGTAAAATTCTCTTTTGAGCAGAGCAACAACGATACAATAAAAAAAGCGATTAGGGCAGAGGAACGTCAAGATTAAGCAAAAAATGTTGAGAGGGTATAGAGGGATGACCTTGATCGATGGTAATGGCGAGCTCAAACTAGGGCATTAGGACGGGCTGTGATATTTTGAGATTTTTTTTTTTTACCTTAAGTATAATTTAATTTTAGCGCTTAAAGTTTTGTTAAAAGTGAAAATTTTGTTTTTTTTAATATTTCAATATAAAAAATGGTAGAACTTTTCTCCTGCTCAAGGCCCTCAATAGAATTTGGGACTAGTGAATTAATTTTTTAAGGACTAGATTTAATACCTTCTCAATAAAATGTACAAATAAAGACCGAAATATAATCTTGTCCCAATAGATATACTTTTAGAGACGTGATAATTCACTCGTCCCTAAATGTTGGTCTTAAATAAGGCTTTTTCTTGTAGTATTAGGGGTCAGCGTACCCGAATAGTCCCAGAACTATGTGCCCCCGTAAGTTTATAAGTCCTCTCTGTGGGCATTACATTTTAGTTATCACGCCAGTCATGCCTCTATACCTCTGGCAGGGTATATTGGGTCCTCTCGATGAGGCGTATACATCAGACTCCACATTTAGCTCATTTGGTTTTATGTCGGTTATTAGTAGCTCCCTCAGTTAGATTCTATTACATTGACCAGGTTATTAGGACATCTTAGTATTCAGTTTTAGCATGTTATAAAACTTGGTCATTGTATTCAGTTAGTTCATGTTTAGTATTTTCAGTATAGTGTCATGTTCATCTTGTATCATTGCTCAGTTGTATGCTTTGTTCAATTATGTACATTGTTCAGATTTATTCTATCCTGCATGCTCAGTACCTTTCAAGTACTGACACATACTCTGTGCTACATCTTACCATGATGTAGGTTCAGGTCCTCTCACGAATAGATCGATTCCCAATCTCCAATTCAGCATCATCAGTGGTAAGTCCTTATTCTTCGAGGACGATTGACATGATTTTCTTTCTACTTTTAATCTTTAGTTTCAATTTTGCTAGATCTAGCTGGGGCATATCCCAATATTTCTAGTTAGTTAGAGGCTTTATTTCAGACATAGTTAGAGTCAGTTTTACCTTTGGAGTTTGATATTTTAGTTGTCATTAAACTCATAGTTCTTTTATTCAGATATTAATGGGTATTCCCCATCTTTTCAGTTTACATGATGTTTTAAGCTTCTGCATAGTACTTTCTTAATTCATTTATCTTTGAGTATGCTTATGATATGTCAGCAGAGTTAGCTTGGGGTCACTCGTGATCCTAGGTCCCGTGTCCGCACCCTGGGGGTAGCTTCAGGGCGTGACATCAACACATTGTATTTTATTTAATCCCTTTCTTATTCATTAATGTCAATTAAGTGGAATTAATTGAACACATCAACTCATTCCCATTACCCCCAACACATACAAATGAAGGAAAATGCACGATTCTATTAATTTTACAAGGTTTAAGAGATCACTTTCCTCAATTTCAATCAAAGTTAATCCAAGACTTGATTTTTCCATTTCTGAACAATGTCCAAAGCCACACAATCTAATTTAATAAAGTAATTACAATAAGATTCCAAAAATAACAACATCCAATTCAAATACTATAAAATAAATAGGTCAAAATAACTCAAAAATCCAATTACAAAAAATGAGTTTTGAATCCGAACATATTTACTTAAAAACACTACCCACGGCATTTGTAGCTCATTGGTGAAAATCATTTCAAAAAAGGATTAAAAATCACTCCATAATCACCATTTTTTAAAATTCTTGAGTTCTTGAAAAAACCCCCAAATAATCATTTCAAAACCTTGATTTAAACACTTATATTCATAAATAATGATAGATTAATGAATATTTAAGATTAGGAATACGCAAATATTTTTTCTTAAAAACGTTGTTCAAATCGCCACACCAGAGCTCCCGAAATTCAAAAATGGTGAGATGAGGTTGAAACCCCAATTTTCATAAGATATTCTTTCTAGGGTGCTCTGTGAACAAGTACCCCCTGCCCGCAAATACGGGATTTAAGAAATAGGCCTTTCGAAAATGCAACAAAGCTCCCGCGAACGCTGAGGCCAACAGGTCCCTCGGTGAACGTGGGGTCCCTAACATTTGTCCTTCGCGAACATGGTCCCCAGCTCTGTGAACACGAAGGGGTTGGGCTCCAGAAACCCAAACCAACAAATTCAACGAAACTCAACACCAACACTGACATTCATTCGTAACTTCCTTCGCCTTATATTTCTTCCTTACCTTTAGTAGTTTTTCACTGAATAACTCAATTCGTTTCTTTGTGAACTCATCACTTGTCACAATATTTTTGGATTTCTTCAATGTTGGCAACTCCACAAGCTTTTCAAAGGTAGTGATTGCAGCACCATGGTGTGGAAAAACTTTAGGTTTATTGTTGAAAGGACTATCATTTTCATTTTCAATCAAAGCAAACTTCACTTTATTTCTAGGTATGGCTATAAAGGAGGAAGATGAGGAGAATTTTTTTTGTTTGAAAATGGCTTTGTTGTTGTTGTTTTTTGTTTCTTGCCTAGAATTGACTCCTATTTATAGAAAAAAAAAATTAGAATCTGAAATTTTGGAATAGTCTGAATTGAGAATTCTTAGTTGTAGGCAATTATTGTTTTGGAATTTTTGGGTTTTAAAAGGTGTGAATGGAAGATGAAGAGCTATGATTTTTATGAAGAGTTGTGGCTTTTCTGAAGAGTTGTGACTTTTATTGGAAGGTGCGAGTTTTATGAAGAGTTGTGACTTTTCTGAAGGTTGTGACTTTTCTTTAATGCTATATTTTTTCCAAGGGTTGTGACCTTTTTGATAAGGCACAATAAATAAGCACACGTTAACACTACTCATTGTTGTCTATAAAGAGGGGTTTCCTCGTATTTTTAACAACATATAAAAACTTAACCAAACAAATCAGACTGTGCATTTGGTTCAACGAATATCAAACTTCGTTAGGAATATTGAACGATTTGAAGAATAGAAAAACTTTATCGTGTACTTGAAACACTATTATACTTTTGTTTCTAGAGGTTAGAAACCACAAAATTAGATTGTGCATTTGGTTCAAAGAATATAAAATTTCGTAGGAATATTGCATGATTTGACGAATATAAAAACTTTATCATTAACCACAAACAGTGTTGTACTTTTTGTTTCTAGATGTTAAAACCTCATGGATTTCTAATTCGCCTTATTTTGAAACTGGTTTGAATTCATGAAAACTTCATCAACATTTAGAGTTCATTCGGTCGATTATTTGAAGAATATAAAAAAATCATCGTTAGTTAAAAATAAGTTGTATAAAGTTTTAGACTTTATTGTTAATATTTTAAAATCTAAGTGGTATGTCTAATTCTGACAAAACAAAAAAAAAGACTAGTGACCTAAAGTCAGTGATTTTGTGCATGCAATAGGTTCTTCTATGGAACGAACTTTAACATTTTGTAAAGGTTGTCAAAGGGAACTGAAACACTAAAATTCTTTTGTATAATATTGTTTTTAAAAAAGGCTTCATGCTGCCAATGACATTTTGATAGTACAAATCAGAAAGCATGGGAAAAAATATGTGGAAAATTAATTTCAAATACTTGAAAAATATTTTTGCGATCATATTTAAAATGTGGGGGCTCTTTCTTTGTGATAAAGATTACATTCTACTTAGTGTCTAATTTAAATTTGGCGCACAAGATAAGAAGTTTAATGATATTCTTATATTATGTTAGACCCAAAATTTTTTGAAGGATATTTGATATTATGGCTGTTGAGTTTATCTTTCACTAGTATATGGTATGACTAGTATGAAACTACCGAAATATATATATACCTGTTTAAAAGAGTTGTTTTATTATATGAAAGGGTGTCACTTAAAATATGTGTCTATTAAAATACAACTATTTATATAGACAGTAAATTGGTACAAAATCATTTGTCATGTTTGTGATGTAAATGAAGCATTTGAGTCATATGCTCTTATTGGACCTAATGTGACTTTGTTCATGTATTATTCTGCAGCAACCAAAGTTGAAGGTTATGGAAAGGTCCTCCCGAAAAAAGACATCCGGCAAGGTGCTAATATTAAACAGAGTTTGTATTTGACAAAATTATAAAATGTAAAGAACAAAATATTTGTGAGAAAAAAAAGTATCCTCATGGTGGGTCATTTAAAATTCAATATTTCTACTTGTTCTGACTTGCTTGAGTCAAATTTTTTGCGACATAAATGCTTGGGATATATAAATTACAAAACCTTGTGAAAACTAATCAACTTAAAAGATTTTCCTAGTTTTGAGTGCAATAAACAAAAATGTCAAGTTTGTGTTGAATCTAATTATACTAAGTATTCTTATAAATATGTTGAAAGGAATTCTTATCCATTTGAGTTCATCCACACTGACATTTGTGAGATGAAGTCAACACCATCTCTTGGTTGAAATAGTCTTTAATAACTTTTATTGACAATACACTAGATATTGTAATGTCTATTTGCCGAATGGTAACAATGAAGCAATAGAAACATCTAGGCAATATAGAACTAAAGTTGAAAATCAGTTGGATAAAAATATTAAAATGATTAAAAGTGATAGAGGTGGAGAAAATGAATCTCCTTTTGCAGAAATATAATTGGAAAATGGAATCATCCATCAAATTACTTCCCCTACTCACTTCAATCTAATAGAATTGCAAGAAGGAAAAATCAAACTTGGAAGGAAATGATGAATGTCTCATTTATAAGTTTAGGTGTAGCACAAAACTTGTGGGGGGAAGCTATCTTTACAACAAAAGTAAACCAAACTTGAAATATTTTAAAGGGTAAAAATAAGACCTAAGACTGTCGACTGTATTTCATTGGATATTCTACAAATAGGAAAGTATGTCAATTTTTCGTTCATAAGTCCTAACATCTAGATAACCACATCAACTTGGTAACTGAATCTTATGACGTTGAGTTCTTTGAATAAATCTATTCGTATAAAACGTCAAATGATATCTACTTTCTTCGAATCTAATAGTGAAATTTTTTTTCTTAAAAATGAGTCTCATAAATTCAAAAAAGTTATATTTTCTATGGACTCAACTTTTTGGGAAAAGGTTGTCAATAGTGAAACTTATTCAACCTTGAGCAACTATACTTGGAAGTTTATTGATCTTTCGTTAGGAAATAAAACCTGTAGATTCAAAGTGAATCTTCAAAAGGAAAATAAAAGTTGATGGAATTAATGACAAATACAAGCCAAGAGTACTTGTTTTCAAAGTCTTTAGACAAAAAGAAGGTCTTGATTGTTTCAACACATACTTGCTAGTAACAAGACTACATCCATTCAGATGTTAATTTTATTAGTTGTTGTATATGTGATGCTTATCGTGACCAACAACACTAACTACGGTTCGAGTGTCTACGATCGTCGATAATATACTAAACCAACCGAGGATTGGGGTCGTGTCCCAAGGGAGCGGTTTTGAGAATTGATAGAAAAATAAAATCTAGTTCTAACTAGTCGAAGCTAAAGACATTAACGATTTAAAACATTGTAAATCAAAGGGGGGACACAAAAAGGGTCAAATATCAATTTGGGGTTTTGTTACAAGTATAGCTAAAACATCAAAAATAACAAGAAAATCAAGTATGGGGACGAGTTCTTGGGGTGTGACTGTAATACAAATTGACATAAATAATTGGGTACATGCTTTCGATAGAAAATTTGCAAGATAATAGTGACTAGGCTAAGCTTTAGATGGAAATAAGTTCCCTCTTGGGCAACTTACCCCATTTCAAATGCGTTCCTCTCGTACACCTATTTGTCGTATGAAGACCAGCCTACCCCTTACCCCACTCAGTCTCTCGAGCTGAGTGTTAGGATATGGGACTAGGGCTCACCCTCTAAGGATGAACCTCATGTCGACTCACTCCTTAGGCCATTAGTCTAGTGGTCTTGGTTTCACGACCTGTCTCTCGGGAAAGCCGAAAACACATGGGTGGCTTTGTACTTGCAACTACAAACCCATTAAATTAAACCACAACCACTAGGTGAAATCACTATTAAAATACATCTAACCTATCAGCAAGCAAGATGCAACAATAATATCAACAAATATTTGCTAAATCACACCCTAAGAATGTGGGTTTTTAGCCACACATCAAGAAATAACAAAATACACCTAAAATGATAGTAAAATCAAATGGGTATAAGAAATTAAACCTTGATTTAAGCAAATGAAGACGAATAGAGAAGACCCACTTCCAACTTGGGGAAGATGAACTCCTTTCTTCAAGTTTTCCAAAACCCTCTCCAAACTTGAGAGTAAAAAGTACTAAAATTATATTGCCTAGTGATACTACAAAAATTTATGATATAAAAACTTATATTAAGCTATAACCCTCAATGAGTATTTATAGTTTTCAAAAATATGTGTTGTGGTGGATCACTTGGCGACGTTAGTCGGAATCACCGATCAACTCGGTGATTCGCCCTTTGGTGTAGTTCATCACCGTCTTGTACCATCCTTCAGCATCATCGTGCTCTAGGTCATTGGGCAACATAGTACTAGTTTGCAGACCTTCTCGGCGATGTGCCGACTGCTCACTTTTTCTACCGACTTGATCCGTTCCTTCAGGGCTCAGCACACTGGAACAAAAGGCGAAGTGAGAAACTTCGGCGATTCGCCAAATGGACTCGGCGATCCTCAGGTATTCATTTTCTCGTTTTTTTCAGCCTTTTCGTTCCGTTTTTGCAAAGTAGTGTCCATGCTTTCCTTCAAACTCCCAATTCCTGAAACTTAAAGGTTTTCATCAGATATTGAGATAAAATAAGCATTTAAGGACACAAATTCTATTAAAATATGGCCGTAAATGAGTCTAATTTGTGGACTCATCAACACCCCCAACTTAAACTTTTGTTTGTCCTCAAGCAAACTCAAGTTCAGCTGCTCAAAAAGGGTGTCTCAAATAGTGCTACACAAGACTCAACCATAAATGTATACAACAAGACTTCAAACTACTTATGCAAAGATTCAACTGTGTACTCAAAGATTCAAGTTGTGACACGCAATTACCAAAGATTCTCATGTTCACAATAATTTCGACTAATGTATGTTCAAGCTCAACGAAAGTATATAAATGCCCTCACACAAAGAATGATTCCATATTCACACATAGAGGCTACTCAATTTAACATCAGGAATCAGATACAATGCTCACACTCGAAAAGAGGAACACAATGCATAACTTCACCCATAGGTTTGCCCTTATTTTCCAATCCACTTTTGATTCGACTTACTCAAGATCAAAAAGGTCTTTTCAAGGTTTGTAATGGGGCTGAGTGTAAAGGTATGGTCATTTAGGCTCAGTGGCTTCTTCATCCTCGTGAGATGTGATGTTCTCAAAACGTCCTTTTTCCTTCCCTTGTCACATTTTCTTCTAGTCCTTCTAAGTCATCCTTTCATTCACTCTCCATGTATTACTTGGAAACCCAATTCCTTATGCATTTTTATTCCGAATTTTGTATATATATATATATGTGTGTGTGTGTGTTTTTTTTTTTTTAATTTTATTTTATGATTATTATTATTATTTTTTTACAGAGGGTTTCCATTTTGTTTTGCAATACCATGGGTTAGAAAGACTTTTTCTTGCACTTCTTGACTTCTCCTTTTCCTTTTCACCACACCCCCAACTTAGGTTTTTGGCCTAAGTTGGCTATTCACTAAATCACACCTCTAGAGAATTATAGGTTGTGTATTAAGTAAGGTCTAGGGTCCATCAATGTTCTTCCAATGAAATGTAAGGCTCAAGGGGTGTTCAAAAGAGTTTCACACGCTCACGGATAGTCCACCAAAAAGGTACATATCAAATTTGGTTCACACTCTTTGTAGTTGCCTAAGATCATATCAAGAGGACACCTTTCTAAATCAATTAGACTAACAGGGCAAATTCTGGGTTTATTCATGCATGGTTCAGAGTAAGCTAACCACACAAAGCATCGACACTTAAGTCAAACAAGACTACACACTTTCGCTAGTGTGCAACGGTCATTACAAGAGAATCAATTCGATAAATGGCTAATCCTAACAAGATACAAAGAGTTCACATATTGTCTATGCAACTTCATTTGGTCTCGTCATAGCCGCACATTCATGTTCGTTCTATTGAGAGGACTATTCAAGTCATCAATATTGATTGGAACTGAGGTTTAAATTTTGCAAAAGAACAGCCACTTTTAACACAAGCGGTGGCAAAAAATTTCGAAAAACAAAATTTTTTCGGAAGGGTCAAAATTTTCATCAATTAAAATAAAAAAGAGGAGCCATGAGCTCAAACATCCACAAAAATCAGTGTTAAAATAACTTTAAACAGAACAACCCAAATATACACAAAACATGAATATCCATAACAAGCAAACACAAAGTGGGCCTCACCCCACCACAAATAAATGTGTTTGTCCTCAAATGCAACTAAAAGTGTTCAAAAGTGACAATAAAAAAAGACAATGAGGGAGGTAAAGAAAGGTCCTGTCTATGCAGTCTCTGTCCCTGTCGAAGCCTCAGTAACTGGTGTAGCAATCTGTGCATGGGCATCAGTGCCCGTAGTGACTTCCAGAGGGACCAGCTCTACTGGATCCAGCAGCAGGAGTCTTTTCCAAGGAGGCTTGCACAACAACGTCTATCATGATGTCTTCAGTCTCACCTATGTCGTTTGATGCAGCTCCCTTAACCATTTCCTCGACAATTACTTCCTCTAAGTCAAGATCGGCTATCTGTTCTGCTCTGTCTCCATATCCGATGGTGGTATGAGGCATCTCAGGCACGTTTAGAATCTCCACTATTCCAAAGATCATAGACACATCGGAGGATTTGAGGTAGTCCACATCTCTTCTCAGATCTACAATCGTGACCTTTAAGCCGATCACCTCTTCTGTGGCTCCTTGGTCACACTCACACCTGGCTATCCTGGCTTCCAGAGCATCAATAGTTGTGCTTAGTGGTGTCACAGCATCATCGAGGGCAACCGGTATCATCCCTGGAATGGAATTTTCTATGTTGGCAGCCCAAAAATCAGCAGATTAGGCAAGCTGTCCCATCCGGATCAAGGATGCCTGAGTGATTGGTTCGTAGGGTGCAACCGCATCAGTGGGTCTGTGTGATACCACAGAAATAGAGGGACCTGGAGTCTATGAATGAGAAGAAGGAGCGGGTATACCTGAAGACCTAGGTGCCAGAGTGGGCGAGGATTCCTCCGCAGGTGTGGATCTAGTGGCCACAACTTCATTCTGTTTCTTTCCTGCTTGGTCCTTAAGATATTCGGCTTCAATCATTCGAATATTAGTAAAGGCGGTGGCAGCCAATTCCACATCATTTGTTGGATCTCTAGGCACCTAAGCTCTTTTGCACAATTCTGTGATCAATATTGGGAAATAAAGAGATGTCTGTCACTATTTCGCATGCATATGGATCTCTGATTCAATGATTTCCCCCAGGTTTATCCGCGTCTTCTCTATGATGCAACCCAAGCAAGATGCCATGGCAAGGCGAAGAACCGACTCATTCTAGGATGGCATGATTGTGCTGCTGATAAACCCGAACCAGTATCTTGCAGCTATGTTCAAGTTCTTCTTTTCGATCGAAACTCCTTCTGCTAGCCATTTCGGAGCCTCATCGTCTAAAATTAGCAGGCCAAACCACATTTTGATCTCATCCAGCTTATTTGTTCTGATTAAGTGATGCTGTGGTCATTAATCTTATCAGACATACCTAAAGCTCTGTTGATAGCTTTACTGTCACAAGCTACCTTCTTTCTTCTGACGATCACGTAGCCAACAACTTTGAAGGATGACACCAACCTCTTCCGTTGAGGTACCAATGCACTGTATGCATTGTAGAACTCTCTAACCCAGCTCAGCTTAGTATGTAAGAGCCACAGGGTTTGGTGAATATTTGAAATTTATGATATCTCAAGCAATCTATTATCTCAAGATACTTATCAATCACCTCATCTATGGAGAGCCATTTTTCCTCACTGATTGTTCTCAGCCCCTCAGACCTGAATCTGTTTGTTGATTTTGGTGGGGGACCTTGTACCGGAGGTGCCAGTACCATTGCCTGTTCTGAAACTGGAGGAGTCTGAGTGGTGGATCGAGGAGTTCTGATCTGAGATGGGTTGTTCATTTTTTTAGATCGTAACTCATTCCTCTGTGCCTCCATCAGTTCATCTTCATCAGAACCTATGCTCTCACTATCATATGTTGTTGGGTCATTGGTGTAGAAACCGGTACTGTCGAAACTTGCATCTGATAGCTCAATAGTTTTGTCGTTATCTTTGCCTTTCCCACCAGTTATGGAAATTTTGGTGGTCTTGTGCATGGATGCAGTTGCATCCTCATTGATTGTGATCCTCTTTCCTCTGCGTCGGGGTTGTGTGTTGCAAACAACTTGGTTGGGTTTAGTCATATCTGCAAAAGGTTTTGGAGGAGTTAAGGAGGCAAAATAAAATCACAGGTTATCTACTAAAAAAAATTTCGTTAATTGGATCGGCGATTCACCGAACCTCTTTCGGCGAGAGAAGGTTTGTCCGCTGAACGTTACAGTGTATAAGGGGCTCATGGGTATCATATAAAAGATAGTCAATATTACTTTTGTTGAGTCGCCGAGTGCATTGGCGACCCATGAGAGAAGCCCCGAAAGTTACAGTTTCATCTAATTCGACCTAATATTAAGGGCGAGATGAACCTTGGGCGAACCGCCAAACGACTTGGTAGGCTCTATCCAGCTCGCCGAATGGTTCAACGTGCCCATTTTCAATCCATCTTCTCAATTTCAATCTCGCAAACCCCAAAAGAAAAATTAAAGCATGCACTAACGAAATTTGAACAAGACCCATACTACCCATCACCTCGGAATACTCAGATTTCTCCCAGACTATCAAAACAACATGCTAGCACAACCCAACGAGACATCATTCAATTACCATAAAAACTGATACGGGTGTCCAAAGATCAAAGCACTACGGGCATACTTTTCAAATTGAAATAGACATTCTAATCCTAGCAGAGAGGCCCAACACACCTCACTAAGACACAATTATTGCAAATGAGTACAAAATTTTCAGATGTAATTATGGGAAAAGGAAACCAACCTTCAATGTCAATTAAATTCGATTTGAAAAGCTAGGCGGCAAAGTATTCCAATCCTGAGTACAAATCCCAAACTAAAAAGCTAGAGTAATGCTGAATTAAAGAAAATGCTACCTGGTGCGAGTTTAGGAGATTTGTGTGTGAGGGAGAGTGAAAGAAGTTGAAGTTTTAAATCTTATGGCCATTATGACCGTCCAGTTGGCACTAGTTCGGCGACGTTAGTTGCTATCGCCAATACACTCGGCGTATCACCGAGTGGTATCTTGTCCCGCCGATTGTGGCGATGCACCGATCTTTTCAGCGATTCGTAGACTAATCATCTTCTAGTCAATCTGTAATGTGTCATAACTTTCCTCATTCGAACCTACACCACTAATGCACAATTATTTGTAAAAGTAAATCTAAGAATTTAAAACTTTGGGTTGCCTCCCAAGTAGCGCCTTATTTAACGTCGTGGCTAGAGCGAGTCTTTACTCACTCCCCATTGGTTGGGTTGGCCCAAGTGTTACTAGGTGACCCCAATAATTTGTTTAAGTGAAGAGGAGGCACGACATGATTCAGGAGTGTCCTGATAATCTTGATTGATCTAGAATGAGAACCAACCATTTGATTCAACACTTCAATACTCTCCTTTATTTCTTCCAACATTTGATCTTGTGCTGTGATATTTTGGAAAATGATTTGTAGTGTGTCTTTGACACGGTTGCTCTCCCTACATCAGGACTGTTTCCTCTCATGAGAGGGTATGTACCTTCCTTGACTCTTGCACTGGTTTTCAATCTCTATTATTTTGGTGGCTAACTCGTGCAACTGAGTTACCAGTGCGGGTGGTGTGAAGTCCCTCTCGACTTCTTGTTTCATCTCATTTGAGTTGCCACCATTCCCAACGTCCATCTTCGGGGAACCTATCTACACCACAAACTTAAAGAAAAACAGAACTAAAAATAAGGTTAGTAAACTACAACTAAGAAGAACAAAAATTCTACTAATCTAAAAATTCTCAAATAACACCACTCCTCGACAGCGGCACTATTTTGATGCATATCGTGACCAACGACACTAACTACAGTTCGAGTGTCTACGATCGTCGATAATATAGTAACCCAACCGAGGGTTGGGGTTGTGTCCCAAGGGAGCAATTTTGAGAATTGATAGAAAAATAAAATCTAGTTCTAACTAGTCGTAGCTAAAGACATTAATGATTAGAAATATTGTAGATCAAAGGGGGGGGGGGGGGCCCAAAAAGTGTCAAATATCAATTTGGGGTTTTGTCACAAGTATAGCTAAAAAAACAAAAATAA
>JAJOOR010085755.1:0-30460 GCA_036250505.1 Solanum acaule | reverse complement strand
TGTGCAAAAGTGTCATCAGTGTCAAGTGCATGGAGATTTTATACGGGTTCCACCGAATGAGCTCAATGTGATGGGTTCCCCTTGGCCATTTGCCGCTTAGGGCATGGATGTTATTGGACCCATAGAGCCTCCCGCGTCAAATAGACATCGTTTCATCCTGGTGGCTATCGATTATTTCACAAAATGGGTCGAAGCTTCGACATACAAGGCAGTGACTAAGAAGGTAGTGGCAGACTTTGTTCGCAATAACATAGTTTGTCGGTTTGGAATTCCAGAATCAATCATAACAGACAATGCAGCCAACCTCAATAGCGATCTTATGAAGGAAACTTGTGAAAGGTTCAAGATTTCTCATCGAAATTCCACGGTTTATCGGCCACAGATGAATGGAGAAGTTGAGGCTGCAAATAAGAATATCAAGAAGATTTTAAGGAAGATAGTAGACAGTCATAGGCAATGGCATGAGAAGCTACCATATGCTTTGCTCGGTTATCGCACTACAATCAGAACATCAACTGGGGCAACTCCGTATATGTTGGTTTATGGTTCAGAAGCAGTAATACCTGCTGAGGTGGAAATACCATCTTTAAGGATTATCCAAGAGGTTGGTCTCGACGATGCAGAATGGATACGTAGCAGGCATGAATAGTTGATGCTCATCGATGAAAAGAGGATGGACGCGGTTTGTCATGGACAACTCTATCAGAACAGAATGACCAAAGCCTTCAACAAGAAACTCAGACCTCGACAGATCACACCGGGGCATTTAGTATTGAAGAAAATCTTTCCTCATCAAGGAGAAGCCAAAGGGAAATTTGCACCAAATTGGCAAGAACCCTACATGATTCATAGAGTACTCTCAGGAGGCGCGGTAATCTTAGTAGAAATGGACGGCAGAGTGAGCACAAAGCCAATCAATTCAGACGCCATCAAGAAATACTACATCTGAAGACCTCAAGATTAGCGCTTATTTTATGTACTTTGCATTTTTTCAATGTAACAGAACTACGTCTAGACCTGACTTCCCACGGTGGGGTACGTAGGCAACCCACATCGGATCCGGTCTCCCTTAGAAAGCCCAAAAATCATCATTTCTATGTATTTAGAACTACGCTCGACCTGAATTCCCTCGGTGGGATACGTAGGCAATCCTTGTTGGATTCGGTCCTTTGCATTTTTCACTCTCCCATGTTGTATTTGAACTACGTCCTGACCTGATTCCGTTTGGATACGTAGGCAGCCTGAGTCAGGCTCGGTCATTGCATTTCATATTTTACACCTTCCTCTTGTATTCGAACTACGTTACGACCTGATTCCACTTGGATACGTAGGCAGCTTGAGTCAAAGCTCGATCATTGCATTACATACTTCTACTTCTCCCACTTGTATTCGAACTACATTATGATCTGATTCCTATTTTGGGGATACGTAGGCAGCCTGAGTCAGGCTCGATCAATTCCCTGCATACCCTTAGGAAACATTCCTCATAGTTAGCATAACCTCAGAATATTGAAGGATATCGATCGTCACAGCGTCTGCAAAAAAGCTAGGAAAGCTTCATCAGAAGGGTAAAAGCTGCAGGAGGCCTACGTTGGATATAGTCAGCAAAACGGAAAGCTCGATGGACTTTGGAACATGTCATAATCTAAAACGCTGGAGAATTACTATATGTATATATACCTAATATATACGTAGTATACTTATTTTCTAGAAAAACAAGCTAATTATTTTCAAAAATATAATATTTTTTTCACTCATCCACCTACCAAGTCTCTAGGTTAAGAAACTATGTGCGGTACCGACAAGGTGTCGAAGGATTCCAATGACGAGGCTTCAGTCTGCGAGTCGATACAAATCAACGCCCCCTCTCAAACTAAAATTTTCTTTGAGTGCAGGAAAACAAGAATCAAGAAAATAACATCAAGTTTTGGGGCATGACCAGACACGTCATTCAACTTCTCACAATCATGAGCCAAAATACTCTTTCCCTACTTTATTTCCCCGAAGTACTTCAACTTGCATCTTATGTCTTAGAATATTTCATTTAAATTTTTGCAGGTACGCTCAAGATCCGGATCAAGTGCTGAAGAAAAGAGGATCCTCATAGGAAAATAGGATAGTTAGCTTTCTTTCAAAATAACTCCACCAACTAGAGCTTGTAATCTAACCTCATCAACAACTCCACCAATCAGGGACCACCGTCTAACAAGGCCAAACTTCGCAAGTCTGGGGTTGTACATAGCAAATGTCGTCAAACTCTGCCAATCAGAGGCTGTACATAGCAAACATCGTCAAACTCCGCCACCCGAAGGGTGTACATAGCAAACATCGATCGAACTCCGTCAATCAGAGACTAACATTATAGCGACGTCACCGAGGCTCCACCGACCGGGGGCATGCAAGCATAGCGACACTGTCATACACTAACAATAATATTTTACATTACAAGCTTTACACAGCCGGATACAGGCTTTTACATTACAACAGCCCCGCCAGTCGGAGGCTTTACATTACAAGTTTTACACAATCGGATACAGGCTTTTACATTACAACAGCCCCTCCAGCCGGAGGCTTTACATTACAAGCTTTACACAGCCGGATACAGGCTTTTACATTACAACAGCCCCGCCAGCCGGAGGCTTTACATTACAAGCTTTACACAGCCGGATACAGGCTTTTACATTACAACAGCCCCGTCAGCAGGAGGCCTTACATTACAAGTTTTACACAGCCGGATACAGGCTTTCACATTACAACAGGCCCTGCCAGTCGGAGGCTTTACATTACAAGTTTTACACAGCCGGATACAGGCTTTCACATTACAACAGCCCCGCCAGCCGGAGGCTTTACATTACAAGCTTTACACAGCCGGATACAGGCTTTTACATTACAACAGGCCCCGCCAGCCGGAGGTTTTACATTACAAGCTTTACACAGCCAGATGCAGGTTTTTACATTGCAACCGCCCTGCCAGTCGAGGGCCTCTACATTACAAGTTACTTTACCTACATCACACTCACAACACAAAAGAAACATCAACAGTCGTTTGAACATCTACACTCTACTATTTACATTACTATTTCAATTTATAATTTTTTTGAACCGCAACAGGTACTTTTCACCTTTTTACATGTTTTGCAGGACAAAGCATTACAACGAGGAACTCCCTCTAAGCAGCAAACTAGGGCAAGTTAGTGCAATGTCAAGCATCACTAGCTACGTCAAGGATTCACTTTCAAAACTCAACTCAACTCAATTTTCAGAAGTTCAGATTTAAACACCACTTATAGCTCTTTCATGTCTCAGTTCATTGTAACTCAACACTGGGCATTCTTTTGAAAATTCATCTACCATGAGTCTTCAGTAGAAATTGCTACGGAGCATTTCTCATACAAGTTTCTTTAGAACTGTATCTTATCCCTCTATTCGTGCTAATCTCTTCATACCTCACCACCAAAAGATTTCAGTATTACCATAATTCGATACTGGGGTAAATTTTTAATAAAAATTTGCTATGTTCTCGAACTACATATGGCATGATTTCTCATGAAACCTGAGATATGTAGGCAACTCAGGAACCAGAGTTCGGCCATAACTCCATAAACATTCTTGTCAAGTTACTGCTCAAAGTGTATTTTGGTGGGTCGCCTAAAATTGGATTATGTCAATATTTCTTTGTCCACGTCTTCTTTACTCTCTTCCATGGACAAAGAAAGGGGCAAGCTGTTGACACCCAATTTTGGCTCTCCACATTTAACTAAATTAATAATAATAATAATAATAAAATATATATGTTATGAAATTATTATTTTTTAGGAATACAAAAAGATTTTTTTTTTAACTATTTATTTGACTTGATAGATTTATTTTCTTAAATGTTATTTCTTATAAAAAATTAAATATATTATATTACTACTTACTTTCTCATTTTTTTAAATAAATGTTGTTCTTCTTAAGAATTGAATCTATTTTGGTTCAAATATAATTCTTTTTGTCGCAATAGATATTTTTCGTACCAAATTAGAAAGCTTAGTTAATTGATGATTTACTAATTTATATTAATTTAATTTTAAGAGTGATTAATTTTATCAAATAAGCTAATCTTGCAAAATAATTTTCACTTATGGCTATTTAATAAAGAAAGTAGTTATAATTTAAATGAATTCAATTTGAGCAAATTTGGCAATCCAAGTCTTATTAAACCGGCCAATCCGTGTATGCCACGTAGGCGAGCACATGGATTGTGCTTCTTTAGATTCGATCTCAGCCTTACAACATAATCTAAGGGCCTTAATTAATTCATCCTTTTACTATATATATATATGTTATTTATTTTTAAACTCTCTATTTTTACCAACCGTCCGATCATTTGATCGGACGGCCCAAATTAAATACCAAAGCTTTTCATCCTTTCCCAAAATTGTACAACCCCTACCGCCCCTAATCTTTCAACTCCCCAAGACCAACGTTCTTCTCCACTTTTCCAGAAATCACGCCTCAAATTTTCTCCTCCTTCCCTAGACGTCTGTTCTTCTTTTTCCCAAAATTTTCCTTCCCCAAAACGTTTTCCTTCTTCCCCAGGAACTTTTCACGCCCCTCTCCCATCAATCTCTGCCAAGGAACGGCTTGAACCGCCAGAAAATGGCAATTTCCGGTGGTTTTTGGCCAAGTCCATCTGTTGTCCATCAATCACACTCCCTTTTCTATCAACTTTACATCTTTTTCGATTTATTTTTGACCCAAAGCAGGCCTAGAGGTCTCGACCATCATCATTGCTCCGCCTAAAAGTGGGGGATGCGAAGAACCATTAGATTTTAGTTCGTCTCACCCTCAATCTAATAGGTTTGAGAGTAGAATCCTCTCCCAAAATCGGCTATAAAAGGAACCATTTGGCTTCATTCGAGGAGGGAAAAAAAACGAAGAGCGAGGATTCAAAACATCCAAGTAGTAGGAAAATAGAAACAATACACGTCAAGAACAATAGTTGGAGAACCTTTCATCTTTTATTTATTTTGGCTTCGAATCCAAGTCCAAAGTTCGAGTTTAAAGTTGGAATCCTTGACGTCAAAGCCCTATTTGCTGCTCGACAAAAGGTACTGTTTTTCGTCAAATCTCTTCATTTCGTTTTTATCTTAATATAATTTGCTGGGATGTTGTTGTGAAAGTGTGTGATTGGGCTGTCACTAACATATTTTATTGATAATAAGCTGTCGATGTAATTTGGAAATATTGAATGTAAAGAAAGTTTAAATCTTAAAATTGAATAATGTTTGTGTTACTGCTTCAATTCGACTTCTCATATTTGAACCCATAACAATAGGAGAAGAATGTTGTTAGTTTTGACGTAATATGAACTAATATCAAATAACTAAATTAGTAACTAGCATTTGTTTGATAGAGATTGTTTGGATACCTGAGGGTATTGTATATTGATTAGATTCCAATTGATATTAGCAGCAAGTTAAAAGATGGGTAGCTTTGTTATTGTTAAATTCAATACTTACCGTACCTAATGCTTCAAAGTAGTCACTGCTTTGTTTAATTGCGTATGGTTGTCATTAAATGAGATCTTCTTTGAGTTAATTTTAAATTTTCAGATGCACCAATTAAAAATGGGAATAGCTGTCTTCAGTGTTGACATTAATTTGTTCTCGATATTCTGAGATAAAAGAACATGGTTTGTGATCGTTAGATTGTGTTAAGATTTAACAACGATCCGAGCTTTACAAAATTGTCGGAATGTGAATCTATAAGTTGTAGTGGATGCTTAAATTTGTTAAGTAAAAGTTCTCTAGTAACCTTTAGTTGTTGGAAATTTAATTTACAAGAAACTATAAGCTGGCCCTTTTGTTCGTTGGCTCATCCCACTTATGGGAAATCAAAAATTATATATATAGTTAAGGGTGATTGGCTTATATATTTTACCATGGCTGGTTTGGGTTTGTCTCACATGGTGTAAATATTATGCAAAGTTAAGAAGCAACTTTGGCAATCCTTAAAAGGGTCACCACAAACTACGTAAACATTTGGCCTTCTAGTAGTTAATATCACTGTTTGATGTGTGTCCACGTTTGTGTGCATATTTACATTGTTGCACCATTTG
Organism: Solanum acaule; assembly: GCA_036250505.1. Taxonomy (NCBI): domain Eukaryota; kingdom Viridiplantae; phylum Streptophyta; class Magnoliopsida; order Solanales; family Solanaceae; genus Solanum; species Solanum acaule. The sequence goes on along the minus strand of JAJOOR010085755.1, from coordinate 24,357 downwards.
ATTAGTTACTAATCTTTATTCTCTTTTTCTCTTCTTATTTTCACATGTACACTCGGGAGCACGTTTGGAGTTATATATGACTCCATCTCTGCCCAAACCAGAGAAGTGCCTACGTTATCGCTTGTGTCTAGCAACCTTCATCACATCAATAGCGTCCAACGTTTCCTTCTCGCTTCAAAGTTTTCACGTTCTTTATATCTTTTGGCTAACATTTTACCCATGAGTATTTCCTTTATATTTATGCTATGCTTTTATTTTGTTTGGGTTTGTACGAATCAATTAAAGCGGTGGTAGGACGTAGTTGCTCACCTCGCTCCTCACTAGATATCGGGTTTATTATGGTTATTTAGTTTAGAATGGCATTGTTTCAACTAAGTTTTTATTTGTTACTTGACACATTTTGGTGGTTATGAAAGCATATCTTTTCTAAGAAGAAGCTTAACTTGGAAATAATGTTTTTGAATGTCATTGAATCTATTTTCAGACTTTTCTCTTTTAAACAAGTGTTTAAAATGCCACTTTGGGCAGCCTAAAGTGTAGATTTTGGTGGTCAAAAGTGCAGATTCTTTTTTTTAAAGTTGAAAGAAGTGTAGGTTTTGAGGTTAAATATTTCATTCTTTTGAGGGCTTAAAGGTGTGGTATATTAAGTCTCCAAATGCAGCATTTTTGAGCCCCAAAGATGCAGGATTTTGAACTTAAAGGGTGTAAAATTTGAGTGCAAAAACGTGCCCCCTTTGTGAACTTTGAAAAAATGCAGATTTTTGGTAAAGATGCAGACTTGGAGAGATTAGCCTTCCCCTTTTAACACCTTTTACAATGCAGATTTTTTTGTTAAAAGATATAAAAATGTGGTTTTCTCTTAACCTAGAAAATGCTTTTTTTTTTTTTAAAGACCTAGAGTGCAAATTTTAGCGCAAAAGTAAAAAGAATGCATGTTGAAATATATATATGTATATGAAAACGCTACACTTTGAGATTTGAAGGTGTATTAGTTTGGGGGGTCCCAAAAAGTGCTCTAAATGCACTTTTGAAAAGAAGAAGTGCGTTATTTTAAGAGGATAAGACAAATATTATAGTTTTGTTAGAATTATTGTTATCCGGCTTAAGTTATTTATTTCAAAATAACCTAACATATTTATTGGCTTTACTTATCGACCCTCACTTAGGCCTTTATGTTAAGAACACTTATAGGCGAAAATAATTACCTTTTGGGAAATGCATTTTTTTTTTAAAAAGGGGGGAAATAAGTAGGGAAGTAGACTTATGTATTTAACAAAATAAATATAATTATAGAATAAAGTTCCAATAGTTGGCCTATTTTTTCATCACCCCTTTATAAAATATATCGTCTATTCTTACCTTTGAATGAAATATTTCTAAAACTCCAATCTCTTAATATGCTCTTTCAAAATTTCAAATATGCCAACAGGTCACAAATACAAGGTACATACACATATGTCATACACATAAAGGTATAAATTTTATATTTTAGATTTGTTATTCTCTACACATGACCTATTATTTTGTTATACTCTACTACCACTTTTACAAATGTTACTTATTTATTTTTATAATTTATAAATGCCTACACTTAAATATACATATTACTTTACTACATATAATATATCGTCAATTTGTCTATACGTGTAAATAAATAAATAAGTGTTCATATGTTCTAAACAACTTACATATATACCATACTTTGTAATAAACATACTTAAGATCACAAACCTTTATATAATATTTTAACATCTAGTATCATTTATTTTATTTTACATTTTAGAAACTCCATTCTATATATTTTCATTCAAATTACATGTCACATGTTACTACATATTATCTTATTTTTACTTCTTAATAAGATGATAGATTTTCGCAAATTCAACATCTATATATTTCTAAGATAATTTTATTTTGATACACCTACCTATATATATTTTACATATGAATATATCGTATATTTAAGTACATTTATTTATTTATTTCACAATACTACTATTAAATATATTTTATAAGGCATGTATATATGTCGTACCTTGTATTGTAACCTTTTTTTAAACTAACTAATAACTTATTGTTTAATCATTAAAAGCAAATAAATAAACAAGTTTTCCTAATCATATTTCCTAAATTGAGTTTAAGGACTATCTTCGGGTAGGCTCTGAGGGATGCTTAACACCTTCCCCTCGAGTAACCAAAACCCTTACTCAGAATTTCATTGGTTTCGCAAATCTAAACAGAGTTTACATTTACATATTAAAAAATGGTTTTCCTAATATTTTCCTTAAAATTTAGGTGGCGACTCTAAAACAAAACAATTTTTTTTAAAAACAGAGTGACAGTCATATTATGTTGTGAACTGTTTCGGCTTGGTTCGAAATTGGGTGCGACAAGGGTGTGTCGTGGGTGTTGACCGGGGTGGTAGTAGTTATTCCCGGGATTTCTTTTAAGGGATAAAAGGATTAAGTATGATCAAGAAGCAAAGCGGTTAAGGGGTTAAAGACAAGGTTTTCAGTATTTATTTAGGTGATCGGGAATGGTAAGGTATAAGGAGATGAAAGTCGAGGAGCGAACAATCTTTTGCATATTTCTTATCAGTCAATTTCTTATATTATGCGGTAGGCATCGGGTTGACCGATGATGCCTATGGTTATATTGATACTACTCTTGCTATGCCTTTTTGGGCATAGTCTGGTTACAGGATTAGTGTTGTTTCTTAGGTGAAGACGAAGATCATCTCCAACAACTTCTATCTTTCCTTCAGCATGGTGGAAGCTATGTCACTTCATTATATTGTTTTACCTTGAAATCTTAGTAACTCTTGTACTTGTTTAGACTAGATCCCTGGGAGTATTAATTACTTTACATGTCTTAACTGGAATTGTATTTAAAAACTCTTATTTATAAATTACATGAATTTCTTATTTCGTGAGTTTACCTAATTTTTTGCTTTTTAAAAAAATATTGTGATATGAGGGCTCTCCTACTTATGTGCTAGAGTAGGTGCCCGCACGGCCCAGTGGGTTGGGTCGTGACAATGATACTTTTCATTATTTAATGTAGCTAAGATTTTTTATTCTTTTAAATTAGATTTTGTCTAATTCTCTTGCACGTGACAAAATTTATTTAATAAAGCATGACTCAATTCCTATTTAGTGTAATTTTAACTTTAACACTATCATTTTATTTATAAAAAAATAATTTATGTAGAAAACACATATTATTATTTAGTTATATTTATTACCAAATGTAACTAGTAAGATATTTTATTTTCCAGAAAATGTAATTTCAGTTCGATTTTGATCTCAGTATAAAAAAAAAATTCCAGATTTCAACGAAATTTTAACTTTAGTCCCTATCAATATGGAATGAGTATTATTTATAATTTATATAAAAACATACATAATGCATCATGAAATGATGCATGCCATGTTGATGACCCTGAACACCTGTATCTGCATCATGAAACGATGTAGGCCAAATGGCGTCAGTACATTAAATGTAAGGGGAAAAATGGAACATAGTTATAAGCTTGAACTGATATAAAGGAAGACATACTCACCTCGTCTCAACTCAACTCAACTCAATATGAAAGCAATAATAATAAGATGCAATCTATAAATCTTTGTAAATAGTAGACAATAACTCAAAATGTATAAAAATACAATAATAAACTATTTACTCTTATTTGGGAGATTTTCTAACCGACAATCATCACTATGAGCTACGTGATGATACAACGTCTCTTCCACGCTGTCAAAACTATCATATACCTTACCGGGGTATAGAACATCCTCAAATAAGTGGATTCACTAATCTATGCTTAAAAGCAATAAGGAATCATCTAAAAAATGACCCTTTACCCATGTTGGCATACATGATTTATGAAAATTTTGAGGGTTCTGAACTCATCCCCATATCGGTGCTCAATACTACTCCCAATAATATATATAACTCATTCTCATATGTTTAAAAACATTATTCATCCTCAACTTGAGATTATTACTCAAAGATTCTCTAAAAGAGATAATGCTCAAAAACTACTCATGAATTCGTTTAGAAATCAAGGTTCTCCTCTCGTTTTAAATGTAAAAGTGTTTACATTTGGGAATACTTAGTTTCCTTAAATTCATTTTGAAACATGAAACTCAACTCTCCTCATTCTCATATTCAAGTTTTAAAAGATTGTAAAAGACTTCTCAAAATGACTCAAAAGAACTTCTTGAACTCTCCTCTTAACTTTACTTAAACTTGAAAATGTAAATTAAGAGATGTGATTAGGATATACATGATTTCTCAAGGATTAATGAAGATTTTAAGTGTGGATATCAAGAAGAAAACATAGGTAGGATTCGAGGGAACACACACGGAAAGAAGGACAGAAAGGTAGGGGACCTGACGACCCTAGCGCAATGAGTGGAGCGGGGCCAGTCCCAAAACTACTGAACAGTAATTTGGGTGCACTGAGTGGTGCGCCGTGTCAGGCCTTAAACTACTGGGTAGTAGTTCTAGCGCAGTGGTGACGCGCCGCTCCACCCTCATGCCCAGATTTTTGACGAATTTTTCTTGTCAATTCCAAGGCCTAATTCATCTAGAATCTAATGATTTCCTTTAAACTCCTTTGGAATCATAAACCCAACACAATTACAACAAAATCCACACAAAACCCACCAAGAACAACACTCATTCGCAAGACCCTCACCTCAAGAACTCAACAAAACTCCATTGTTAAAGAATGAAACACAAAACCTCAAGAACCTCATCAAGAATCTCAGTATACACAATCTCATGGACGAATTCACAAATGGAAACTCGTGATTGGTGTTAGGGTGAACAAACTCAATACTATGAAAGCTTACATACCTCAAAAGAACTAAGTTATTTGGCGATTTCTCCAATTTCTTGAAGAACTCTTGAAACCTCCTCTTTTTCTCCTCTTGAACTTTACCCTAACTTTCTTAAACATTTAAGAATGAATGAATATTTACTTAATCTGTTTAGACCCCTTAACTTGGGTGGGTGAAACTTGCTAGGCTAATGGGGTAAGGAAAAGACTAAATTACCCTTCCTTAAAATAGATGAATTGCCTTAACTAGACAGGTTGCACTCAAATGGACATAACTCCTTCATCCGAACTCTGAATTTAGCAAACTCGACGGCGTTGGAAATAGGACTCAAAGACCTTCGATTTGATACCTAATGGTCTAGCTAACTAATTATGTGCTCAAAGTTATAGTCATCTAAAGTTGACCCAAAACTTAAAAACTGACTAAAGTGCAAGGTATTACATGATCTATTCGCAGGAAATAAAAGGAATAAAAAAGGAAAGAAATCACGCATAAGGAGAAAAACGAAGTGTGATCTGTGAAGCAACACAAAGAAGGAAAGCCACCACTTAAGGGAGTACATAATCAAATCAAGATGACACAATCCCAACTGTGATCTGTGAAGCAACGCAAAGAAGGTAAGCCACCACTCAAGGAGCACAGAATCAATTCAAGATAGCCACAATCCCAACATCTGACTAGGACGAATCAATCTAGCATAAATCCAGATGATCTGGAGACAGGATAAAATCAAAGGAAAAACATACAACCCAAAGTCAAGATCACACGAAGATCGTCTTGAGAAGAAAGAAGACTAAATCTCTCATGCACATATCTGATATGGACATGAATTAGCTATTCAGCCTAAATCAAGGATTCATCCAATATCCTTGGTTTAAAATACCCTTGGGTTTTCCTTATACGAGCAATTCACAAATCTATATAAACTTTTTTTGGCCTTAGCTGTGAAGTACGCACTTCACTTGAACTTGTACTATTTTCTTCTATTGTCTTTACTAAAGCATTGTATCCTCTTGAAGTATACAACTGAAAAAAGAAAAGAAAAATAAAGATATAAGTGTAGGTTATACAAGTAGAGGTTGTGTCAAGGTAGAAGATCTTATTTGCACATCAGACAGGGTTCTAAGTCTCAACTCCTTGTACTATCCAAAGTTCGTTTCAAGCTATTAAGGAAACCCTTGAAACCCAAGGTGACTGGAAGTAGGCACCACACCGATGTTCCGAACAAGTATAAAACTTTATATGTCCCTTACTTTTTGCTTTTATATTTGCTTTATACCGTTTCACTAATCTGCAGGTGAGTCAACTGTCCAGTATTGACAGTCGACTAAAAAAATTTAATTCACCCCCCCCCCCCCTTCTTTATCTTTCATCAAATACTATATCTTGTACGAGATCTATAACGATTGGCTCGGGTACAATGTATGGTACAAATTATATTATGGTTGGCTTAGGTACCACGCCTGATATATGTTTTATTATGATTGGCCTGAGTACCACGCCTAGTACATGATTGATTGTTCATTAGTGTGTTTGTTCAATGACTGAACTAGGTTTATTCATTGTGATGTATTTATCATATGCTAGTCCATTAGTCCCCGAATAAGTATATTAAACGCGGGAATGGTTCTTATGTAGATCAAGATTTCATGTTGAACACCATAGTGATGTCTTAGGGATCTAAGGTATTCATGGTTACTTGAAGGGTGTGTTGAATCATGTATGCATTGAACCCAGGGGATAAGTTAAAGTTTTGCAGGTGGTCCACTAAATTGGCTAAGGATCAAGGGCCAGGGTTATTGCATGGGATTTTAAGAAAGGTGATAGACCGATCAACAGAGATAGTTGGTAGTTCTGAATTTAGGATTGGAATCAATAAGATAATTCTAGTGTTTGGTATAAGATGGGTAGGCGTCGGACGGTTTCATGTGATAAGGGGGTTAGTCTGTGACAAAATTAAGGGGTAGAATGACTCATAATGGTGGAGTTGACAGTGCAATGAGGAAGAAGGCTTGGGATGGGGTGTATGGGTTCAGAGGTAGTATTACCTAATAGTAAGGACTATTGTTAAAAGGTCGGGGTTGTATAGCTTCAAGTTGTATGTTTCATCTAATTAATTACATGATATTTTGTGGTAGATTTGGGTACCGATGATGCCTACCAGTACGTGTTGTTTGTACTGATACTATTCTTGCTATGCCACTTGGTATAGTCTGGTTGCAGGATTTTCCTAGGTGAAGATGATGATGATCTCCGCCAGCTTCTACTTTTCTCTTCTTTATGGTGGGAGCTGAGTCTTGTTTTAATATTTGTGTAATCTCTTATAAGCTCTTCATGTACTTATTTAGCCTGGTTCTTAGGAAGGGCTCCCATTTTAGTTTGTAAAAGTTTTCTATTATAATCAAGGTTGAGATTGTTTCTCTTATTTTATTAAGGTGATATATAATGTTTCTGTCTACTTCTGCATTTCGGGGTATTTAAATAGGATGGTAAGGGATCACCTATCTAGGTGTTAGAGTAGATGCCCACATAGTCCGATAGTTGGGTCGTGACAAACACACATCATGCAGTTAATTTCATTATCAAATTTAATCAGTAAAAAAAATTTCTTCTTCTGTAAATGATACTTTAATCTAATTTAAATGCCTTCATGAAAAATATTTTTTGAAAAAATGGTTCAATACCTATATAGTACAATTCAAATTTTAGTTGCTTTCATTTGGAGATCAATAATTATTTATGTGAAAAATACACATCAAGATATTTTCCGTTACCAAATGCAAGTAAAATTTATTCTTCTTTTGAATATTATATTTTTCTTTGATTCTGAAGTATGTTTTCAAAAGTTTTTAGGATAAATAACTTGAAATCTATTTAGTGAAATTCTAATTTCAGTCGCTATCAATATGGGATGGATATTAGTTATATGAAAAACACACAAATTGACACAACATGCAATTATTCATTACCAAACAAATGCTTAGTACCTATATATATAGTACAACTGATCTTTCTTTAGTCTCTATCATTTTTGGGTCAACAATAATTTATTTGTAGAACACACGTAATGATATTATTCATTATTTCCAATTATTTCTTCAATTAAGAAAACAAAAGAGAATAAATAAGATTCTCTTAGCTCATTCGGAAGGATGTCATAATTTAATAAGAGAAAAAGGCAACATGCAATTATTCATTATCAAACGAAATATGTTCAGTACCTATCTAGTACAACTTAGTAGGTGAAGTGAGCCTATCCAAATCTCAAATTGACTAAAGATATTTTGAATTCATCATAATATCATTCTGGACATCAAGAATCCCAAGTATGCCATAAAATCAAGTTAAACTCACACTAAGGGTCTGTTTGGAAAGCCATTTGGTAATTGGAATTGTTGTAATTACTAGGATAATAATTATCAGCACAGTAATTACACAACCTAGTAATTACGTTGATCTGTTTGTTTGTCACAGTGTATGGACAAGTATATTATTTGGTTGCACAAGTGTAATAATAAGGTTATATTGAATTTTAAAAATAAAAATTAATTATTTAAAAAAATTTAAAAATTATTAGACAAATAAGGGCATTTATAAATGCTATTAAATTCAGTATTGAATATATATTGTCTTTTAAAAATATATTAATTAATAAACATATGTTCTTAACTAATAATATAAACATAATTGATTTATATTTTTCAATTAAGTATATTTTAATTAAATTAATCATAAAAACTTAAAGTACAAAATTTCTATGAACATTATGAAATGCATGTTTGAAAAAGAAAGATTAATATTATAAATATCATGTCATAAAATTATAAAACATTTGACAAAAAGATGATCTATCAAGTCTAACTTTAAAAAAAAAAATAGCTTGCAATGTAAAATATCCGGTCAATACTCCTAAATCAAATGAAGTCGAAAATACAACATAAGTTGGCACAATTCAAGATAAAAAATTTAGGCTTAAGTCATACGGCCCCTTAAAGTTGTCCGCATATTTCATTTAGAGACTCCAATTAAATCTTTTACCTATTGAACACTTTTACCTATATAAAAATTGTTCCTATTAGATACATTTTGATATAGCAAAAAAAATGTAAAGAGTGTGTGATGCACTTGCCATGACATGGCAAAATAACTAATTAAAAGAAGTCATGTGTCTTTGGGCTCCAAAATAATTATAATTAAAAAAAATAAACTAAAATCCTAAACTATTATGTTGCCGCCTCCGACTCCGACCTGCCCACCTTCATCTTCTTCCCCTTTTTTAAACAAAACTTAAATATTCTAATTTTTTCTACTTTTGTTTTTTTTTTTTTTAAATTGTTCTTAAGCTTAGATTCGATTCATGTTTGAGTTGATTTGACAGAAAGAAAGAGGTGTGGTGGCAATGTTTTCCGATGAACAGGAGAAAGAAAGATATTGACGACAATAGATTTGGAGAAAATTGAGGTGGTGTCGATGGTGGGAGGTGGGTCGATGGCTGATGAAAAAGGAGAAGAAATTGATGACCTGCAAAAAAAGGGGAAGAAGATGATCGGAGAAAGAACGGAAAGGAGAAGTGTGGATATGGTGACGACAGATCTGATTAAAAAACTAGGTGGTGTGGAGAAGAAGAATGATTGCAGCTCGAGAAAGAAGGGAAATGAACTTTAATGGTGGCGACACCGGTGATTGCAGTGGCGAGAAGGTGGTGGCAATGGTGATTGAGTCTAACATGAAGAAGAGATGCTAAATTAATAATTTTAAAAAAAAAAGATAAATCTTTTTCTTTTTGCTAAATGATGCCTTTTACGCTCTTTTCGTGTGTGTATTACACACATGCTACCATGTCAGCAAAAAATGTTTAATAGGTACAAATCTCTTATAATATAGGTGTTCAGTAGGTATAAGGTTGAATTGAGGTGTCTAAGTGAAATATACGGACAACTTTAAGGGGCCGTAGATGACTTCAGCTAAAAATTTAACATAATACTCTTATGTCAAATTTCAACATAACATTCATAAATATGATTTAAAAGAAAAACGTAAGTCCATAATTTTATTCAATAATGAATTCTACTTTAATTTAAAAATTAGAATACTAGTAAAAGTATACTAATAATTCTTTTAGATAATACGAAAAATTGCATGGAATCGCATGAAGTAAAGCTTGAGAATGAGAAGGAAATGAAATATAAATAATATTAAATAAAAATAAAATATTTTTAGAAAACATTAAAATAATAAACATTAAAAAGAATTTAAAATAATAAACTTGAAAACACATTAAAATGAAAAAAAAATGAAATAGAAATAAAAGGAATAAATTAATAAGTAACCAACTTGTAATTACACGATGTAATTACCAGCAATTCACAACCTCCTCCTTTGAATTGGAGAGTGTAATTACCTACTGCTAATGACACTCAATTACCTACTGACCAGGTAATTACATGGCCAACCAAATATGACAGACAGTGTAATTACACCAAATTCAAATATCAGGATGCAGGGGCGAAGCTACGTGGAACTGAGGGGGTTCACCCGAACCCCCTCGCGAAAAAATTACACTGTATGTGTAAGGTCAAATTCTGGTTTTATGGGTATATTAATTAAAATGAACCCCCTCAACACTAAAGAGAAGGATAGTGGAATGGTCAAGGGGTTCAAATTCCCCTTGGAAGGGCTGAGTTCGAATCTCATCAGGCGCAATAGTGTTTTTTCATCTTTTTTTTATGCTTTAAAAGGGCTGAGAAGTTTTGGGCCCAAATTCCCAAACAAATGAAAAGGCCCTATTGGTTCAATGTGAAGCTTTATCCTTTTTATTTTTCATTATTTTCTTTTTATGCTATTTCTTTTTTTTTTTCAATTTGTCTTTGTTTAAATTTATTAGCCACATTCTTTGAAATTTTTTCTTTTAGATTCTTCTTAATTATATTTTTCATTTTGTTTCTACATAGTTCTCTTTATGTGTACTAAGTTGAAGAAACGATAAATTTTTATTAAATTTTAAACTGAGTTAAAAAAAATATTTATATATAATAAAGTAAATTAAATTTAACCAAACGAAGAAATATTAAAATTGTGAATAGTTTTTTAAACAAAATCTATTTAATTTAATTTTCTTTCTTTAATTTCATTGTATTTTTTTTCAATTTTATTCTAAGGAGATGAAAATTAAACTAATCTTATTTGATTTATTGATCATTTGTTTTTTTACAAATGACTAACCTAGTAAATTGAATTAATTGAACTATAAAAAAAAGATGATGTCATTTATTTATTTTCTAAATATGTCAACTTTTACCCCTTTAAAAAGTCTTGGTGATTTTTATAGTAACATAGATTGAAAGGGCACTAATTCAGAATTTTTTTAATTAAAAAAAATCAAAATAAAATAAAACATGACAAAACTTAAAGAAAAAAAGAGCACAAAAATTTGGAAAAAAAAACTCGATGGAGTTGGATAAAAAGTAAGAAGAACCTAAACGCGGCATAACAAGACAAGTTAAATTTAGCGAGCTAAGATTAATATTTTTCTTTCCCATCTCACGTATTTATTACTTTATACTTTGAACCCCCTTAGTGAACATCTTGGCTCCGCCATTGTCAGGGTGGCCTTCCAACCAGGCCCTAAGAAAATTTGGCATGCAACCTTAATTCATCTTTCGACTTTGGAGTAGAATCCTCGAATGCTTTCCATGATTCTTCTCACTTCGTGAGTACGCCAAGATATCATCGATGAACACAATCACAAATGAATCTAATTATAGGGTTGAAATATCTTATTCATCAACTCCATATATAAATGCTACTAGAGGCCTAGAGCATTAAAGTATATTACAAGTACCAAGTTTAATGGTTGTCTTAGTGATATTCGAAGTCCTAATCTTCAACTGGTGATAGTCTGACCTCAACTCAATCTTTCAAAACACCAAAGCTCCGTGAAACTGGTCAAATAAATCACCCATATGTGAAATAGGATACTTATTCTTGCTAGTCATCTTGCCCAGTTGTTTATAATTAATCGATACAAATCTCGAGCAGGTGCGCGGAGGCACCTTATGTTCAAGGGTTCATCCGAACCCCCTTTGGCGAAAAATTATACTATTTATACATGATTAAAATATTTTTTTATGTATATACAATATATGTCGAACCCCCTTCGATTAGTTCATGTGTCTATTTCTTCAGATTTTGAACCCCTTAGTGAAAGTCCAGATTCCGCCACTGCCCTCGAGTTCTGGGACTTCCTAAGTCATCAGAAAATTTGCCACTCGTACATGACCCTATCTATTGTTGTTGTGTAGGTATCATCTGTTTCAATATCCAAACTATACTCTTTGATATCCTGGTTGTAACCCCAGGTGTTTAAGTTGTTCTTTGTATCATTCCGTGTTGAAGGCTTACGAGCTTTAACTTTTAGAATTTATAGTAACACCCCTTGTACTAGAGGGTATCAGATTAAAATTTGCTAAATATATATTTTTTATTTTTTCCTATAATGCCTTGAATATATATATGAAAAATCCATTAATTAAGATATATTCATTTATGTATTTACGTTATTTTATAGGAGTTTTTACAATTGTGTGAAATATTAAGTCTAGCTAAGTAGCAACATTTATTCAAAATATTTATCCATCCTAACTGAATTGGTTTATTATAACTGCCACAAACCGCCGTAAATTTTTTCGCTGCTCGTTGTAAATTTTTTATTAAGCAGCATTTGCTAAAACTGCCAGAAAAAACCCCGCTAAGTTTTTTTAAAAGTGATAATCATATTATTTTGTTGTCTATAATTTTTTATCCTAATTTATGTGATTGAATTTGACTGATCATGAAATTTAATAAATTAAAAAAAAATTAAATTTATAATTTAAATTTGTGTGGCAACAAATTATTTCATTAAAATAAAATGAGTATTTTGAAGTAGTGTATGATTTTTTTTGTGTTTGTATTGTTTTTTACGGGATATCTAAAATTTATTTGTGTTAAATGGGTTAATAAATGTCACGCCCTGAGCCTACACCCTGGACGTGGCCGGCACTCGAGAACCATTGTTGGCCCCAAGCGAACCCTTGGCCTGGCTTACTTACTCAGCGGAAGGCTTTACTCAAGATAAATACTTTTAAAACAAGTAAATTGAACTGCTCAAAAAATAACTTAGAATGTAATAAATAACATTCACTGCCAAAGTGACAACTCAAGTCTCAACTTAACTGAAAAGGAAAAGTGAAGACTCATGAACTAACATCACTAACTTTATCTATGAAGCCTCTAAACAACTGAGATGGACGTCGGGATAAGACCCACGACATCCTAATGAATTAAAATATTGAAAACAATAAAAAGGATCCTCCGGAAAGCTATGAGGCTCACCAACTGACTCTGAGAGCTCAATTGGATCAACAAGGCGCTGGATGTTGATCCTGATTACCTGCGTCTGCATCATAAGACGATGCAGGCCAACTGGCATCAGTACATTGAATGTACGAGTATGCGAGTTGGAATGCTAAACATAACATAAGCTTGAAAGGAATCTGAAAGAAACACTTACCTTGACTTTACTCAACTCTTGAATAACTTAACTCAATATAAAGCAATAAAAACACATACAATATATAGAAAGCTTTTAAAACAGTAGAAAACAACTTAGTTCGTTAAAGAAAATGCATTAACAAACTCAACTTTACTCGTATAATAAAGTAATATAGTTTCTGTGGGAGTTTCTCTAACCGACAACCACCACTATGAGCCTAAGTGGTGATACATCGTCTTGCCCACGCTGCTAGAACTGTCTTATATTTTGCCGTCATATAGAATGCTTAACTTAGTGGATCCACTAGCTTATGCTAAAAGCAACTTAAGGAGTCATCTAAAAAGTATGATCTTTTACTATCCATGATGGCTACATGGTTTATGAAGACATGAGTTATCTGAACTCAAGCTCGTCCCCATATCGATGCTCAATACTACTCCCAAAATATACTTTAGCTCATATGTTTGTAAAAACAAAATTCTTTCTTTGGTTTGAGATAATTAATAAAAAACTTAGAATTAAAAGCTCTCTTGGAAATCTCAGTTTCCTTTCTTGCTCAAATGTGAAAATATTTTAACTCTTGGGAATACTTAGTTCCTGTATAATCTTTGAAGAATGAACTTTACTCTTACTCTTTACTGAAAACTAGCTCAAATGCTCTTTTGAAAATCTCAGTTTCCTTTCTTGTTTAAATGTGAAAATATTTACTCTTTGGGAATAAAATAGTCCCGATATACTCTTTTGAAGAAATGCACTTCAAACTTTACTCTTTACTCAACTCAAAACTCAAGTCTTAAAACAAAGTTAAAACATCTGTAAAAGACTTTTGGAAAACTTTATGAACCTCTCTTAACTTGACTCTTGACTTCTCTTGACTTGACTCTTAACTTCTCTTGACTTGACTCTTAACTTTCCTTGAATTGAATTATGGATTCAAGGATTATGCTTTGTGATAAGAAAAATCTCATGATGTTTAGGAATGATTTTAGATAGCTAAACATGAGAAAAGATCAAGAAATCACTATTTGAGGGTGGGTTCGCGACACGGAGAAGTATTTAAATTTTTGGTTCGAAAACAACTTTTGAGGCAGAACGGTCCGTGACCGCTCCGCGCTGCGAAACGATTTTTCCCAAATTTGGGGATCAGGTCCGCGACGCGGAGGCACTGCCCAGATTTTTTCGACGAAATTCCTTCTTCGCTTTCCAGCTCTAAACCCTCTAAACTCCATTGGTTCTTTCCCCAAACACTTAGAATCATCTATACCCTCAAATATCATCAAATTCTACTCGAAAACACAACTAAAAACATGAATCAATCTCAAGAAAAACTCCAAAAACACAACCCACAAGGATTCAAACGAACTTCATCAAGAATTCAAGGGATTTATTTTCAAATCAATATACTTTGCTGAAATTGAATCAAGTTGGGCGTGTGGGTGAACTAACCCAGCGCTATGTGATCTCACATACCTTGTAGGAATCACTCCCGACAAAATCCACAAGCTAAACTCAACGATCATTGCTCCTTCTCCTCTTTTCTCCTCTTCTTTTCTCTTCTCTCAAAACCCTAACTTATTTCTCAAAAGCGTAAACTGAATCCAATCAGTTTAGACCCCAACTTAATTACCAAAAATGAAATAAAATAATTGGGTAAGGAAAAGACCATAATCCCCCTCTAAAATTCGGATTGGACATTTCTTTATTTGAACAACCCAACTTTGAATCGGCATATCTCCCTCATACGAACTCGGAATCACACAAACTCGGCGGCGTTGGAAAGATTACTCCAAGATCTTTTCTACAATATCTGGAAACACACCTAACTCATCCTGAGCTAGGAGTTATGGTTGTTTAAAGTTGACCAAAAACTCAAACTTAACTTAACTTGACCAGTTTTCCAGATTTTTATTATTTCCAAAAATCACTCTTTCTAATTCTAGCTCATTCTAGTTCTTTCAATATGCGAGATGTTACAATAAATATATTACTCCATTAAAAAAATGATGTGATGACATACAACTAGGAGAAGAGGTTTTTATTAATTGGCAAAATGGTCTGATGGACTCTTATACTTGTATGAGTTTGTATTTTGAACTCTTTTACTTAACCATTTACCAACTGAACCCTTAAACTCAATGAAACTCAGTATTTTAAACCCCTTTGGCATTGTGTGAACTTCAAACGCACAATAAAAATTACATGTCATCACCCACATCATATTTTATATGACACGTCACTTATTATTTAATTTTTTAAAATAAATTATTTTTCTTCTTCTTTTTCACTCCATCTTCATCTTCATATCACTTGACCAACACATGCAAAATCCTTTTCTCCATGGATGCCAATAAATCACCATTAAAGTATTTCAATAATTTATAATATTTATACACAATTTTATCCAACATACTTCAACTAATTTACATTCAACAATTACGTTTATCCTTTCAAAACTATCGGATCTTTGTAACTTTACCTTAGAAAATGGAAGAGAAAGACAAATCAAGAACAATAACAGATTTAAAGATGGAGCACTAAAATTGCTAACAATTTTAACAACAAAAAGAGTTCAAGATACTCATTAAACATATTTATTCCGTGGATTTGGGTATTGCACCAATTTTCTCGATTTTCCTTTTCTCATTTTGTTCTCATTTTTTTGCACGATCTCGTTTCTAATTTAGGAAAGAGAAAATGAAAAAGAGAAAAAGAACTGGAAAGGAGTGGGGAAGGAATTAAGAACAAAAGGAATGGGGGATTGGGTGGGGGAAGATCAGGGAAGGTGAAAGAAATGGGGAGGGGTGGAGGAAAGAAGAAAGAGTGAAGTTTATTTGTTCTTTTTATTTGTTTTTTTGTTCTTTTTATTGTATTTTCCTTTTTCTTTTAATTATTTTTAGTCTAAATTTTTATTTTCATGCTCCTTTTTTGCGTGAGATCACGTACTTATGCCAACTCAACAATTAAGTTATCATATAAGTTTGGTCAATGGTCAGAAGGGTTTAAGATGTTGTATTTTATTGAGTTAAAGGGTTCCGTTGACAAAAAGGTAAGTAGAAAGGTTCAGAATACAAAGGCATACAAGTACAGAGGTCTATCAGACCATTTCACCTTATTAATTAAGCATATTTTGAGAAAAACAGTGATAGTTGAGTGATATTGTAAATCTAAAAAATAAAAATATTTTTTAGCAGACAATTTTTCAAACATGAGGGACCATTCAAGGATTTACTCTATAAACTAAGAGCTATCAATTTAAAGTTAAAAGTCGTGAGTTTTGGGTGTGTTCCATGGAAATGTTTTTCAATATTTCCATTTTTTCGGTCAACATTTTTGGAAAATATTTTCTTTTTAAGAAAATAAGTTCCTTGAAAATGAGAAAAATATTTTTCCTAATAGAAATAGGAAAATCAAGTTGCACAAGTAGCATTCCACATTAATTGTAACCTCCCAACCAACATATGTTGCATATCTCATCTTCACTACTATCATGTAGCCACCTCTTATATATAGTATTTGTCAAGACTATACATAACTACTTTTAAAATATTATTTCTTCACATACGTACAAAGGCATATCCAAGATTTCGAGATGATGAGTGCACAATTACAAAAAGGTGGATCTAAGATATAAATTTGATCGTTTCGACATTTAGGTTCTTATTACTGAAAATCGTTAAAGTTTTAATATTATAGAGTCAAATTTCTAAATTTCTAATGTTCACGTAGAAAGAAAAATAAAACAAGATAAATATATTCAAATTTCTAACCTCACGTAGAGTGGTACACCCAGTCATCATCGCATCATACAATACTTAGAGTGTGGATTCACACATCTATATTTCAATATTTCTAAAAAAATACAACACTTACTATATATAATCTCGAGAGGGGAGCATGGATTCACGTGAACCCGGTAATCCCTTTAGATACACCTCTGCCTATGCACATATACAACAACTACGACAACAAAAAACTACACTTACTTTTTAGAAATCATTTTTCTTACTCTCAAATTCACCCTTTATCTCATTATTATTCCTCTTAGTGTTAGAGGCAAGAGGAGAGGGTTATTGTTGGAATTTTGTTTAAATTAAATTAATAATAAGTATTTTAAAAGAAAGGGTGTATCTCTCCATTCTATGGTTATTACCAATGCTATTTAATTCCAACTTCTGCAGATTCTTATATAACTTTTACAGAGTATTTTTCCTTACAACATTCTCCAAAGATTTTTTTTCTTCTCTAGAAAGATCAAGTTTAAGTTCTTGTTTTTTCAATAGGATTTCTTCACTATTTACTTAGTGCGGAAATTTATAAGCTTTTAATATCATTTAAAATTATTTGCGTACAATCTCATAGCAATCTCGCAGACGAGAGAGAGTAAATATCAGTTTGTAGGAAAGTGTTTCAAGCATTCAGTTCTATGTTCCTGGTTCATATTATCAAACTTTCATCTTAGTGCTCTTCTTATAACAAGCTCTCCTTGTTATAGTATGTGTACTATAATATATATTGTTAGTATATATTTTCCAACAATTATCTATAAGACTATAACATTATTCATTAGATCTTTAACAAGGTCTATATACATTACTAATTAGTACTCCTTTCTTGTTTCAATTTATGTGACATTTTGAATTTTGAGATTTAAACAAGTTTATCTTTGAGGGTAAATTTTTCATATATCTTTTAAATATTTTGAATCATCAATTATTGTTATTTATTGTACTTTTTACGTCGTTTATAAATATATAAATTTCATTTAAAAAATTTGAAGATTTCATGAATAAATTCTCGGTTAAATTTAAATTGTTTGGCTCTCGAAAAACGAATTATGTCACATAAATTGGGAGAAAGAGTATTATCTAAACCATACCGGCCAATAGATGCAGTAATTCCTCGTGGTTCAACTCACGTTGCACTAACAAATTAAAATATCGTTCTTCGCCCAACATTTCTGACAAAACAATTATTGAAATCTTGGCGGCAAATAACACGTAGTTATTTTCCCTCGGATCTGTTAACAAATTCATTTAAATTAGGATTATATAAAATAAATACATATTTTCGGACGAATCCATCGGAATTATAATAAAATAGATCGATTTTTTTTAAATTATTGATGGATTTTGTCGGAAATAGGGGTGTGTTTTAATAATTTCAACCCAAGAAAATATATCATACAAAAAATAATAGAAGAAACAATCGTAATTACATTTCTTATAAACACAATTCCCTATTTCAGGGTTAAAATGTATAAGTGAACATGAGTATTTTATTTAAAGTGTTTCGAAAATTGCTTAATTATGTGACGAAGAAATTAAAATAATTACGTAATCAACTATATTTTACATGAATATAGTACCTTGGAAATTACTCTCTCTGTCTCAATTTATGTGACTTATTTTTAATTAAATAACAATTTAACTATAAAATATTAATTTAACAATTTACAGCCACACTAATTTATAGCATTCATTTTGAACTACAAGTTTTAAAAGTCTTCCTTTCTTTCTTAAACTACGTACTGAGTCAAACTACCTCACATAAAACGAAACTATGTTGCGCCTGAGCTTGAGCCTGAGCCCGAGCTCTCTTTTACTAGTCTATAAATAACAGAGGAAGTGAGAGCTGAAACGTGCAGGCAGAGTCAGTCTACTGAATTTTGAGGTACTATTTTGTTTTTGGATATATAGGCTCGTTCTTGTGTTATTTACTAATGTTGGCGTTTTATTTTGTGTGTAAATTATGGAAATGTTTCTGTTTTTGTTGATAAATCCCAATTGTTGAAAGAATAGACTAAAACTTAAGACTAACGCTCTGAAAAATAGAACAGAAAATTCTGAATGGTAAACATAAACTGTTGCAGGTTGAGGATATACTCAAGAAGGAAAATGGGAGGCTGTGACAATATGTCTAATACAACAACAAAAACTGAACAAAAGAAAACTCATCTCCAAAGAGTGCAATGTTTAAAGCCTCCTTTTACGGTTGGTGATATTAAGAAGGCCATCCCTCCTCACTGCTTTCAGCGATCTCTTCTTCGCTCATTATTTTATCTAGCTCATGATCTCATATTTGTCTGCATCTTCTATTATATTGCCATTACTCACTTCGACGTCCTTCCATCCCCATATTATTATTATTACCTAGCGTGGTCTATTTACTGGATAGTTCAAGGTTGTGTTTGCACCGGAATATGAGTCATTGCCCATGAATGTGGCCACCACGCGTTTAGTGATTACCCATGGATAAATGACACTGTTGGTTTTATTCTCCACTCTGCACTTTTAACACCATACTTCTCATGGAAATATAGTCATCGGCGTCACCATTCCAACACTAATTCACTTGAGCATGATGAAAACCATGTGCCCAAGCTTAAATCCCAATTAAGGTGGTACACCAAATTATACACAAACAATTCACTTGGACGATTATTCATACTTGCCTTCACCCTTATTGCTGGCTTGCCTTTGTACTTTGCCATTAATATAGCTGGCAGACCTAATTATGATCGCTTTGCAAGTCATTATGATCCATATAGCCCGATTTATAATGACCATGAGAGGCTATAAATTTACATATCGGATGTAGGTGTGATTGCAACTGCTTACGTGTTGTATCGCGTTGCTTTAGCACAAGGACTAGCTTGGATTGTATGCATCTATGGGGTACCCCTCCTAATTGTGAATGGATTCATAGTGTTAATCACATTTCTGCACCATACACATCCCTCATTGCCACATTATGATAAATCCGAGTGGGATTGGCTAAGAGGAGCATTAGCTACTGTAGACAGAGACTATGGTGTTCTAACTAAGGTCTTCCACAATATTACAGATACGCATGTTGTGCATCACCTATTCTCAAACATGCCACATTACCATGCAATGGAGGCAACCAAAGTTGTCAAGCCATTACTAGGAGAATATTATCAATTTGATGGTACCCCAATTTATCAGGCAATGTGGAGGGATTTAAAGGAGTGCATCTATGTGGAAAAAGAAGAAGAATCTCTCAACAAAGGTGTTTATTGGTATAACAACAAGATCTAGAAGAAATTATATTGTACTATTGTATGTTTTATTATTACATTTTATAATTGTCTATGGTCTTATCACACTCTTGCCAAATGTTTGACAGTGTTGCTTTGGTAACTCTGTTGGGTTTTAAAGGTGTGAATAGGAAATTGTTTCTGGTTTGCTAATCTGAATACAGGAGATAACAAACTCTATGTCCAGAGATCATTGACGAAGATTCTACTTTAACCGCATCATATCATATGGCTGCTTTAAGCATTTGTGTCTTTTTTCCTAAAGAAAAATTTAGGCATTATTCCAGTGGCTCATGATTTGTTATCTATTAACAATTTCATATTTACTTAAATGACTATAGTTTATCATAACTACAATATAGAAGCCAGGATTTGAAGCAAACTTAATTTGTGCAGTTTCAAGATTGACGTGGCAGGAGAACAAAAGTTGGGGCTGGTGGCAACATGTCTGGTCCAACAACTATAATTGAGCAAAAGAAAAATCCTCTCCAAAGAGTGCCATGTTCAAAGCCCCCTTTTACAGTTGGTGACATTAAGAAGGCCATCCCTCCTCACTGTTTTCAACGATCTCTCATTCGCTCATTCTCCTATCTTGTTCAAGATCTCATACTTATCTCCTTTTTTTACTATATTACCACCACTTACTTCCACCTCCTTCCACCCCCCTATAGTTACCTAGCATGGCCTGCTTACTGGATCGTTCAAGGTTGTGTTTGCACTGGAATATGGGTCATTGGCAATGAATGTGGCCACCAAGGCTTCAGTGAATACCAATGGGTAGATGACACTGTTGGCCTTATCCTCCACTCTGCACTTTTAACCCCATACTTCTCATGGAAACATAGTCATCATCGTCACCATTCCAACACTGGTTCCCTTGAGAACGACGAAGTCTACATACCAAGGCTTAAATCCAAACTAAGATGGTACTACAAATACTTGAATAATCCACTAGGACGAGTACTCGTACTTGCCTTCACCCTCACTTTTGGCTGGCCTTTGTACTTGCTCTGTAATGTCTCTGGCAGAAACTATGATCGTTTTGCATGTCACTATGATCCATATAGCCCAATATATAGTGATTGTGAGAGATTACAAATCTACATTTCAGATGTAAGTGTGATTGCAACTATTTATGTGTCTTATCATGTTGCTTTGACAAAAGGGCTAGCTTGGCTTGTATGCATCTATTGGGTGCCTCTCCTTATTGTGAATGGGTTTATAGTGTTAATCACTCTGTTGCACCACACTCACTCTTCATTGCCACATTATGATTTATCTGAGTGGCATTACCTAAAAGGAGCTCTAGCTACGGTTGATAGAGATTATGGTGTGCTAAATAAGGTTTTCCACAATGTTACTGATACTCATGTTTTGCATCATATATTCCCAAACATATCACATTATCATGCAATGGAGGCAACCAAAGCTATCAAGCCATTGCTGGGAGAATACTACCAACTCGATGATACCCCAATTTTTAAGGCATTATGGAGGGATACAAAGGAGTGCATCTATGTGGAGAAAGATGAAGGATCCCTGAATGAAGGTGGTTACTGGTACAAAAACAAGCTTTGAAAGTAAGAGAAGTGGCAAGTATTTTGCATTGTGTTATTATTGTCATATTTTGCTACTCTAAGTACAATAAGTCATAACACCATTGATGTGTGATATGTTTGAAAAAAGTGGTCTAAACTAAAGTGGTATGTATTTGATATACTTGGGAATAGTTTTGATATGTAAAAGTTTGATTGTGTGTAACAAACCGAATTCCTTACTATATTAGTAATAAGATAACGGGAGCACTATTATAATTTTAAGATCCTAGTTGCAATACTTAAATGGGAACTTTCAAAAAAACAGCAAATATCAGGCCTTAAATAGGACTACATAGCTACAGTTTCACTAATTACAATTCGCAACTATATTTTGGTTTGCTATGCATTTGTATTTTTGTATTTTTAGCGAACTTTGGAGAAAATATAAATACATACTGTTTTGCATCAAAATGAATACATATTAGGAGGAGAGAGGTGAGCGAGATCAAGAGAGGGAGGAGAGAGGCGAGCGAGATTGAGAGATGAAGGAGATAAGGTTGTATTTGTATTTATTTTGCATTGTCTTCTGTATTTTTTTAATGCATAACATTTTTGTATTGTGTATTAATTGTATTCGAAATACAACGAATACAATTGTATTTATCCTCTCTTTGATTGGATACAATTGATACATAATACATTTGACAAAGATAATGAGTGGATATTGTATCATATGAAAACAAATACAATTGATACAAAAAATACCAATACAATTTTTGAATACAATTGATATAAATACAAAACTCTCACATATATTCGATTCAATACAATTGATACATAATACATTTGAATATATTTCTTCTTATTGGCAAGAGGGAAAAGGATTGAGAGGGCGAGAGAGAGAGAGACAGGGAGAGAGTTTGCTATAAAAATAACATTAAACCAGGTTTTATATAATTTTTTTAAACTATAATTGTTTTCCATAAATATGTTGGCATTTTTGTCATTTTCCATTATTTTCCCTACTTATCATTGAATTACAATGGAAATAATTAAAAAAAAAATTACAATGGAAATATTGAAATAACAAATAACTAAGGATATAGATAAGAATGGAGATGAGAAACTTAGACTCTAGAATTAGGGATGAGAAATACAAAAATACCTTTGCACATAATTCACGATCCCCTTGATAGTAATACCCTGTTCTATTTAACGACAACAAACTATACCCGGATCCCAAATTATCTTTTGTGAAGGCCTGCCTTATTAGTTTTATTGGGCTACTTGGCCCATTATATATTTGTGTGATATTCTTGTTGGTATCCTTGTTGGGCTGGGGTTCATTCTTAACATTTCAACTTTCAATCACGACTAAACGGGAACCTAAAGCACGTGTAGTAGTGCCATGATGCATCTGTTTCTCTGTTTTCTGTAATATATATATATATATATATATATATATATATGCGGATGCAGACCCACGTGGAATTAAAGGAGAGGGGTCATCGGATCCGGGCATCTCCAACCCTAATCTCTATTTTAATCTCCAAATATAAAGTTTTCTATTTTTTCAGACAACCAACTCCAACCCAATTCTCTATTTTACTCTCTAAAAAAGAATCTTTTTCTCTCTCCTCAATATTATATTATTATTTCTATTTCATTATTATTTTCTTATTTCATGATACACATCCTTTATTTCCTTTTTTCCAAATAATCACTTTATATAATATTCATGTAATATAAAAATTTATTTTTTCAAATTCATTACTTAATATAAAATTATATTTTTCCTAAATTTATAAATAACATAAATTGCAAGTTAATATTATATAATATACAAATTAATGGACAATTCAAATAAAAGTGAAATTATTAGTGAAATATAATTACATAAATACTCTACTTTCAAGATTATTACATTGCTCTCATAAATGCTCTATTAATGCATTACGGAGTTCAAAATGAACCATTTTATCCTTAATCATTTTATGTCTAGCTAAAGATTATTCAAATCGGAGATTTTCATTCAACAAGAACAACTACGAATAATTGAAAAAAGAAATCAACAAGCACAACCGCAATCACAACTACACTAATTATGTAGATCATACACTATTTTTTTCCGAATATTGTTAAATCTGAAAAATGACCTACCGGATTACTAAATTATCGTTGTGATAAAATTATTATGTTATGTATTGTTATCTTGTATTTAAATTATTATGTCATGTATTGTATTTTTAAATTAAAATTTTCATCTTATCATTTTAATTTTGTGCATTCTTCATAGTGAAAATAATAATGATATCAATCTATATTAAAGTGACGAAAATTAAAAAAAAATGAAACATTATTAATTCGGGATGAAAGTAGTAT